>DF360547.1:34392-53089 GCA_000787875.1 Solanum virginianum
AAAAAGTTACCTTATTCTTAAGGCGGGAATGAGTATCCATTCTTTTGCGCGATAAGAATTACCGTGAAGTTACCTTGCTTAAGGTGTGGTATGCGAATCCATCCCTTCACACCTCAAGACCAAATTCTTGTAATACCAAGAATCTTGAATTATGGCCCTACAACAAAAAAAAAATTGGGGACCAAGTTGACAAAAAAATACAATAACCATGGACTCTTTACTATGAAGAGAAAAACAAATCATCATTTTTTTTGTAAGTATTTAATTTTATTCTTTTCACAAGAAGAACAAAAATTAAATTATTTGGGAACATGTGATTAAAGAAAAAAAGATGATTCATCAACCAAAAAAGTTATTTCTTAATGAATTAAATACATGTATATTCCTTTTTTTTTAGTCACTCGCATATGAAATACAAAACACCATGTGATTAAGAGAAAGAAAATATGATTCATCAACCAAAGAAGCTACTTCTTGATGAATTAAATATAGGTACATTCTTTCTTTTTTAGTCACTTTCATATGAAATATAAAATACCTATGTAATTGAAATAGGGGACAACAAAAGAACACAAAAAGAAAGAAAAGGAAGAAGAGAGTTACCTGTTACTGAATTTCGGGTAAGAACTCGTAAGATAGTACTCAAATTATGAGGACGACGAGTCTATTTATAGACAAAAAATATAATTAGTCCCCTAATTAATGGCGGCTTGAGTCACACAATCCTAAAGGGATAAAAACTTTGTTGTTTTAATCCAACCAATACAGTGGACGTCACTGTAGGAAGGTGAATAGGATAGGGAGTCCTTATTGGATCAATTAAGGAAAAAGCAAATTATGGGATCCATATGTCTACTGGAGTGAAAAGGACCACTATGCAAATATTTGCATGATCCTCTTAAAACCTCAAAGTGTTTCTATATGCTACAACCACTAATTTCAAGAAAGTGGCATGAATAATGAAAATATTGTATGAATAATCTTTACATTTAATTTAATACTTCAAGTCTACTCTTTAAAAGATAAGATATCTCAACAAAATTTGAAGTAGGGGGCATTTGTAATCATATAAAATTTATCAAAATATAAATTTTATAGTATGATTCAAATTAGGGTGAAAAACAAAACTATACAAAATATTCTATGAAATTACAAGGTCATAATAACATTTTTGTTAATTACATGTATATAGCAATTTTTATTATAAAATAGGAAAGAGAAGGTGCTTCATACTCATTAATATTGATGTGATTGGTGTTGGAAAGCCAAAAAAATAAAAATAGTACTAATCTGTCTTGTTCAATGGTGACACCAAAATAAATTTATTTACAGTAGGTGGTGTTAATTAATTATGATAGACACATTGATATGATGTGAGTTGAAAAGGAAAATATATAAAGAATTTAAAAATACCTTATTAATTGTACATGTCATCCATATTGCTAATAAAATGGACCAAGTCAACGATACTTTTTTGGTACCACTATATACTTCCTTTGATTTCTAATTCTTTATAATAAAAAAAGATATTTTTCTTACCTAAACTAATTAAATCAATTAATTTGATTTGATGGCACATTAAAGAATTATTTGTTGGTGACAGCCGTGTGTACGTATAAACATTGCTCACTGTAATAACCATACCCTATAAGCAAAGACTTTCTCTCACACATTAGGATTGTTGTTGAGAAAAATGATACCAAGCCGCTAGAGAATATAAACGAAGGTATTTATCCAGATAAATTCCATGGATAACGATAAATATGTGTCGATTTTGATAAAATATAATGGTAAATGAGACATAACAGGTATGTAAATAGTAGAAATTTATTGTTTAATTTTTTTTAGTTATTGCCAGTATCAAAGATTTGTGTTAACTATAATTTATATATAATTCGATGGAACTTTATATATATCTTTGTATTTTTCTGGTATTTTTATATTGGGAAAAAGGTATAGTTGTAAGTGTTCTTGTGTAATTAAAAAAAAATTCAACTTTTTTTTATTTTTGTTAATGGTGTTCATACATAAATTATTGGATAACTGATTAGTAGTTATCGTAGTGGTACTTATTAGAAGTGCTAGTATGAAATTTTTTTGCATGATGATAACCATGGAAGTATTTCAACATGAAAAGATATGTGGGTAGATGGTGTGTCTGTTTGTATGAAGTGTGTATTGTGTACTTAATGGTAACTAAAATAGTAGTAGGGTTGGCTGGTATTACATATGGTGTTTCAGCTGTGACAGTGTAGTGCAATTTTGATTATGCCCAATATGATTTTGGCTAAGGTATATAATTGGTGACTAACATAGGTAGCTACATTGATTATAAGATGGAAGAAGTGTTATATGATACATCATCAAATTTTGATGGATTGTTGAGAGTCATTTCTTCTCAAATTTGGGTTGGATACGATATGCGTCCAATTAGTAATACAATATGTCGTGAATATGCATTCACCACCATTGAAAATCCACAATGACATGGAGGTGAGAGTCTATTTAGATCAAAAAAGATGCAGTCCAGATTTCTTTTCGAAATATCCTTTGTGTGTGACATATAAAAATAGAGGTTTCGATATAAGGGTGAGCGAACCTACTAGTCCAATTGTGTTGCCACAAACAATAACATCAAATGAGATGGGTTTGGCATTGACTGAGGCAGCATTTGGTGGATTTTTGATGAGGAAATTAAAGAACTGGATACAATTAACAATGGTTTTGGTGAGGAGGTGGAGAAAGACCAAATTTACATAAACAAGTGTACATTGGTGGAGGTTATGCAAAGGGTATTAATGAGACAATTTAGGTTCAAGGTTGTCAGGTCATATACTGTCAGGTAAATAGGGAAGTATAATTTAGCTTTTATTTTAAGGTATGTTGATGAAGACTGTATGTATTAATAGGTTGGTATCTTTGTTATTTTCAGTTTTACATTAAAATGTGCAGACGATAATTATTGTTGGTTCTTTAAGTCATCATAGCTGGGGAAGTCAAGTTTATTCAAGGTCAGAGTTTTCAACAATGAACATAATTGCTCAAGGAATAAGAAGTTGGGCTCAAAATGTCCGTGCAGTAGTGGTGTGCTTGGTAGCATTTTGCATCCTAAATATAGCGACACCAAAACAATTTACACCCCCAGCGTCATACGGGAAAACATGGAGAGCAAACATGGTATTTCCTTGATGTACAGACATGCTTGGAGGGGCAAACAAAAAGCAATGAAGATATTGCGAGGGGATATAGAAGAGTCATATTCTAAAATTCTAATGTATCTTTATACATTGGAACAGACATATCCTGGGACGATCGTTAATCTTAAGAAAACTGAGAATGACAGATTTTTATATTATTTTATTGCACTTGATGCAAGCATAAGAGGATGAAAATATTATCGTCCAATAGTTGTAGTTGATGGAATGCACATATGCTTAAAAACCATGTTGATAGCTAGCACATTGGATCCTGGAGGTTAGTAGTTATATAAAAATCAATTTTGATTCAGTATAAGAAAATTGAGAAATGAGTATTAACTTATTTTAAGTATTTGTGGTGTAGACTACTAAATTTGAAAATTATTTAGGACATATTTTGCCACTGGTGTATGATGTCGCTGGTTTTGAAAATGACAATGCATGGAGTTAGTTCCTTGAAAATTTCAAAACAATATTTAGTGATAGAGAAGGTATGTGCTTTGTTTCTGATAGAAATAAAAGCATCTGGAATGCTACGGCAAGTGTTTATCCAGAGAACAAATATTATGCTTGTATCTACCATTTGTGGGCAAATATGTTGAAGAAAATACACAAAAATATCGAAGAAGTGAGAAAGTTATTTTTCAGCATGACAAAAGCATATACTATACAAGAGTTTAATGAATTGATGGATAGAATGGATGAAATAAATCCAAAAATTAGAGCATATTTGGTGAAAGCTAATTTTGAGAAGTGATCGTTGTCATACAACAGTAAAGCGGACGTGGACTTTAACAAGTAATATATTTGAGTCCATAAATAAAGCGATCTTGCCGGGAAGGAAGCTCCCAGTGGTTCCTATGTTGGAGCATGTGTGACAGACACTCAAGTGTTAGAATGAAAAATACAATGACGAAAGAAGGAAAACAACAACAATCCTATCAAGGAAATATAATGAAATGTTGGAGGCAAATAAGCAAATGTCATATAGTAAGGCGATCAATACCGTACATTAATATTTTTTACTGTGTTGTTGTATAAAGAAGGGTATAATGGTTATTACTTTTTTCATTGAAGGTATGGGCATCAACAGAACATTTCTATGCAGTAATAGATGGTGCAAAACGATTCATTGTTTATTTGAATATATGGATGTGTAGCTGTGGAAGGTTTCAGCATGATGAATTGCTGTGTAGTCATGTTGTAGCTGTTATTGAATATAGGAACAAGTACGTTGAGTCGTTCTGCTCAATCTACTATAATAGCAAGAAATTTTGGGACACATATGCAATACCAATCAAACCACTGTCTTGCGAAAGCACGTGGGTGATTCCAGACATATATGTGATGAGTTGGTACTATCATCCACTACAAAAGGGGGCCAAGAAGGCCATCAAACAATGACAGGAGAAAAGGCTTCACTGAAATGAAATGCAAGAAAAAAAAGGAACCTGTAGTTTATGTGGGGCAAAAGGACACAAGAAGAAGAATTGTCCCGAAATACCATCATCAGAATGAGTGTGCTGACTTTCATAATTTGTGAGGGTTAAAGTTTGACTGCTTGTTGTCAAATTTTGATAATTTATTATGCTATATTATGGTTTTGGTCATGTGTACAAGGTACTGCATTACTTATTTTTATTTAAATGACTTATGTAATATTATTACACTAAGTACTAGTTGATACCGTTAATTTACTAATTTTTTTAGTACGAAACATGCCCATTTGATTGTTTTATTTTAGAATTTTGATGGATGGTATAATTATACATATTTACTTGGTGTTCTGGCACGATTTTTTTTAAATACTATTACTGAAGATAAAGAATGCTTTATAGTAACTATAACAATTAATAAACATCACAACGAAATATATATATAAAAAATGGATTATCATAAATTTATATTACGGATGAGAAGAGTAAAAATTTAGACAGTTAGATAATAAAACTTTACAACCCAAAAAAGGAGTAAAGTGTTTAACATCCATCAATATGCAAAAATATACATTCAAGTGCACCAAGCAAAAACAGTCTTTTTAACATCAGAGAGTTCTAAGACTTCCTTCTAGGAACGTACTTAGACGCCAGAACTTTTTCACTCTCCCCAACATGCACTGGATAGCTTGTAGGACCCCCAAACTTGCTAACCACCTTTCCAGTCACCTCATTTTCACTAATTGCATCCGAATCAATCTTCCTTTTTACCATAGTCCCACTAATTGCACCTGAATCAATCTTCCTTTTTACCATAGTCCCATAATAATGTTGCATATCTCGACAAAATGCAGGGTCAAAATTCTTTCTTCCAATCCTATCATTGTCGTACCTTTCACATATCAACTCAAAAAAAAATAAGTATACAGTCTGCAGTTGCTGCACATGAAAAAAAATGATACAAATAAGGCAATCCAAAAAAGCACAAAAATATTAACACATAAATAACGAGAGAATGTTACTTACTTAGAATCCTCAACCTACTGTGGAGTGTTATTACAAGAAATAAAGGTGAGACTGTTCGAGAATGCAATCTGCATAGTCTGTTGAGTTTTTCCAATCAATATCATCCTTTTTTTTTTCATAAACTCAGTACTAATCAAAAATAGAGGAATTATAACAACCAATTTCTGGACTAACTGTACCACCATAGAAAACACTGTCAACACCCAATGACATTTGGAGGAAACATGAATAGGGATGCAAACATAGTTCACTTTATCCCATGGTATGTTTGCAACATCATGGTCTTGTGTGATCAATGTGTCGTCCCTATTATTACTGACCAAAACATCATGAATTTGATCAACTCAATTTATGAAAATTGTGTCTGTTGTCGTCACTCTATTTTGCATTTGCATTACCATATTTGCATTTCTTACGTAAGTAGTACATAATGACATTGACTTGCTATATTGTCAGAGAAAAAATGAGATAATAAATAGCTTGTTAAATAAAAGAAATAAATATGCACAGCTATAATGGGGGCAGCCAAGAAAATTAATTCTTAATTAAAATACACAATAAAAGATGCAAAACCATGATTGACAGAGGCGGCCGGAGGGATAAAACCCACAAAATCATGATGTTGACCAGTCAAAACACCATAAAAGACACTAAAACAGAAGTCATAATCATTGCATTTTGTTGATGACTTAAAAAATCAACTTAAATAAACATAATTTAAAAAATTAAACAAAACACAACAATTCAAAAAGAAAGGAATATCCCCACAGAACCAAAAAAATAACACATAATAACTTAGCAGGATTAAACTTTGTAAAATTCAAGGAAAGAAAAAAAATCTCATATCATTACAGCAAAACAATGCATCATTAAAATAAATAATAATTTATAAATAAAGGAAACATTATAAACAAGCTTACTGAGTCAGTCCAAGGTTGTCTAGTAGTGACCATGACAAAATCAATTGATCAGGCTAACTTTCTGAACACTAAAATTAAGCGGGGCGCTGATCTTGTTTGATAAAGCTGTAAAGGCACTAAGTCTCCTGAAAAAAAAAACATAAACTTTTAAATAAATAAAATAAAAAATTATAATAAATGAAAAAAAAGCACAAATCTGCCACATTTTTTCGAGAATCGATCACCAATCCACTTCTTAAATGATTCAGCCAACTTCGGATCAACTTCAAAAACATTATAACCGACTAAAGAATGCTTGACCTCGAATATGATTAGCAACTTATCTGATTTACATGCAGAACTACTTAAGTCAGTACATGATGAATTGGCAAACTGCCCAGAAAGCTTTGTTCGTATCTGTTGCATTGGTGTCACTGTTTTCCAAAGTAACAATCTAGGACTCTATAAAATCAGGTAATTCAAAGTCATCCAGCATGTGAAACTCATGTGCAGATTTTGTTGGTTCAGTTGGGACTTTAAATTGGGTTTAAAAAGTTATTGTCAACCATGAGTTACACTATTTTTTTTATTAACATCAGTAAATTTTTAGAGTAATTACTAATGTTTATCTGGCACACGGGGATAACTGTTACCATATTGTCTACCTTCATCGTTCAATGGTAAATCAGGTATCGGGTTGTCAAAATTATTAAAATTGTTAGAACTCATATTGTGATGTTTTGGAATGATTACGAAATCTGAGATCAATGTTGCAATTTTTGGAAAATTCGAGACTTAAGTATATTTTTAAAAAGTTTAAGAACTCAAGTTGGAATATTTTATAGAGGTGCGTGTATAAACTTATATATATATATATATATATATATATATATATATATATACATACATGTGCACATATAAGACTTCTTTAAATTTCTAGAACAATTGTCTTCTTATCAAAAATAAAAAATAAAAACCAAGAGTTATTTAATTAAAAGTTGGGTCCACTCAAGTTGTGTTACAAATTGATTGGAGCAAGTGTAAGGTTGAGGAGACCAAGTGTAAATAAATATATACATGTTGCATATTCTTTCTTCAAGAACGAAAGTTCTCCCACACTTACAAAAAAAAAACAACAAACATCTTCAAGACCACCTACGGGTTGCTACAGTAGCTCAAGTAAAATTAAAGCTTGTATGCATGTTGGTGGGTATTAAATTGAAAGAAAAACCATGAAGAATTGCTTGTAAAAATGAATTGTGAGATTGGGAAAGTTGAGTTCGAAATTGGGGATGAGTATGTATATGAAGTTATATTATTTTAAAACCATGTGATTGTGTTTAATTGGCGTAAAAATGATCATTGTGGGGTAAAAGAAGTATTGAAGATAGTTCATATGTATACTTGAGGAGTGGGTCGAATTAGGGCCCTTATAGGTAATGAAATATTATGTTCTAACGTCGAGAGTTTACGTTGGACGTTTGAATGATGTAATATGGTTCTTGGAGCATATAGAACTGCTTGAATATGGTAAATAGGTATATAAAGTGTATGCTGCCCTGTTTTGCACTTGTGATAAAAATGAAGTTCGTTAGTGAATTTAGTTGATGTAATATGGTTCTTGGAGCATATAGGTGTGCTTGAATATGGTAAATATGTATATGAATTGTATGCTGCCCTGTTTTGCACTTGTGGTAAAAATGAAGTTTGTTAGTGAATTTAGTGAAGTTGTGGCCTTGGAAAGGCTTATTGTTGGTTGTTGGGTTATTATTGTGGTTGTTGTTGATGAATTGGGGCTGAGATGGATTCTCGGGGTGGTCTAGTTTTAGAGGAGGTGCTGGCGAAATTTTTATAAAGCTAGGGGGGCAAATTTGGGATTTAAGGTTCGAAAAGGATTATAGCTAATTATGAGCGTTATTGTAATATTTTTTTTGTAGACGTTGGACGTCTGGAAGAGTAAGTTAGATTGGGTTGTCGTTGAAATTAGTTTGACGAAGAAATTGAGGTATGTAAAGCATTTTGTTCCATGGCATGATTTAATTAAACCTAGCTAACGTCATAAGTTTGAAAGAATATGTGATTCCAAGAACTGTAGAGTGTCCCTGGAGGTGTAGCTTAGTAGTTGTAAGTCCATCATCTGCACCTTATTTATCTAGTTACAGCTAATCAAGTTAAACAGTGGGGGTGACATTATTCCTTTACTGTAGAGGATAAGAAACCTGTAATCTATTTCATTTTGATAGGTTAATCTAATTATTATTATCTTGATTAAGTTCTTTAATCTCAATATTATTCAATTTAATTCCCAATGACAGATAACTGGACCTTGTCCTACTTGACCGTTGCAATATTTTTCTTTCTCAATAAAAAGAAAGATACTAACTGATTTGGAGTGAACCTCGGGAACTTTTCTTGCAAAATGTGCCATAAGGCTATTTCTTTAGTAGCTCGGGTATAGATAATGTTCAGAACACAGTGATATGAAGCGAGGCTGAGGTTTTAATAATCTGATTCAGTACTATTGTGTCTTGAGTTGTATCCATATGTAAGATAGACTAAAGAGAAACTACTTTTAGATGGGATTAAGGTGATGTTGCACGGTCATGTGTTTGATAATTTGCTAAAATTATGTTAGGAGGCTGTCAAAAGTGTTCAAGAACAGAACCAATTACCCTAACATTCTAACTCCACTGAGATAAATAAAATATCTACACTTTGAATGATTTCATTCTTTTCCACTTTTTAAGGGATTGCAGGTGGGGCCATTAGAAAAAAAGGGAAAAAAAGGCAATTTCTTAGTTTTCAACAAAAAAAATAGTCTTTGCCTTTTTACTACATAAATGACTACAATGAAGTATGTAATATGATGCCATGGTTTCAGTTACTGTTAAACTTTTGAAAGCATCAGTTGTGAAAGAGCATATGAGTTGACATGAGTAATTGTGATTATGCCCGACTCTGTTTGTACCTGTTATGATTTATATATGTGTATGTGTTCCTTGATTTGTTGGCGTTATACCTGGGCGCGACTCGGTAATTCAAGCAGTCCAGGGTTTGGTTACAACTGGGCGCGACCCGAACAATTCTGGCGGTCCAGGACATATCCTTAGTGGGGCCGACTTGATAATTCGGGCGGTCCAACAATGGGCGGGACTCGGTATTTTGGGCGGTCCAATAGTGGGCGCGATTCAGTAATTCGGGCGGCCCAATAGTGGGTGCGATTCGGTAATTCAGGCGGCCCAAATTTTTGCACTATGTCATGTTTGTATTAGGATTTGTGAGTGTAATTATCCTATAGTTGATGTGTGATGGAGATTTGAACTTTCGAGTAAGATGCCATGGCATGGCGAAAGTCTGGAGTCACCATCGTTCCTGTACGTTATGCAACAGTTTGATATTTTGATAAACAAAAGAAATATTTTGATGTTGTACCTGCGTTTGACTTCCATACTTCCGTGGTGAATTGTTACCCTGGTTTGGATTTTTGGAAGTAAGCATGTTAATGTTCGATTATGATTTAAATTACTATAATTCTGTTTCAGTTACTACTCCATTTTGCATTCTGTGCATTCCGCTTTACTTATCCTATGTTTGATATTGTTGGACATACACTGGCTCGCTTTGCTTCTATTTTGCATTCTGTGCATTCCGCTTTACTTATTCTATGTTTGATATTTTTGGACATACACTGGCTCACTTTGCTTCTGTTTCAGTTATCCCTCAGTTCAGTGTATTGGGAAGTAAGTATGTCAGTATTTTGGATATGTATTTACCGTTATACTTTGGCCTTGTTTGCTATACACCTTGTGCCCTGGTAAGTAAGTACTTTGATATTTCGAGTAGACAATCAACCACTGTACTTTGTTTAATAATTGCCCTGATATATATAGACTCTGTACTTTCTGCTTTACATATTCGGTACGTATTTCGTACTGACCCCCTCTCTCTCAGGGGCTGCGTTTCATGCCCACAGGTGAAGACATACAAGTGAAAGACCCTCTCAGCGGAGGCTGCGTTTCATGCCCGCAGGTGCAGACATACAAGTGAGAGACCCTCCAGCTTTACATATTCGGTACGTATTTCATACTGACCCCCTCTCTTCGAGGGATGCATTTCATGCCCACAGGTGCAAACATACAAGTGAGAAACCCTCCAGCTTAGGATCACTGACGACAGTTTTGATATACTCCTTTTGCTTCGGAGCAAATACTCGGTATATATATACTTAGTTCTCCAATTCGTATTTATATACATTTGAGAGTACGACGGGGGCACTGTCCCATCTTCTGATTCTGTTGGTATAGTTAGAGGTCTGTGGACACCTGTGAGTATGGGACATGTCAGTTTGTATATTATGTACGTATGTGGTGACCTTGTCGGCCCGCGTGTATATATATGTATGTATATGTATTGTATGTTGGGATTTTCTGTATGCAGGTGGGTAGTCAGTAAAACAGAGGAAACTCTGCCAAAATTTTCGTAAATAATTTAGTTATTATAACTAGAATCTGACTTGTGTGTATGTCTGGGTGCCCCAGTCGGGCACTAGTCACGGCCCACGGGGTTGGATCGTGACAAAAATCTACATCTACGTCCACTGCAGTAACGTCGTGGTCACTTTGTAAAAAAAAATAGAAATGATCAATATAATTGAAGAAAATTCAAACATAGTCAAAATTAAAACAATTTAAAATATCATTTATCCCTATAAACTCGCATCCAAGTAGCCCCCACCAAGAAATAAGGACTTTATACATACACAAGTAAAGTGACATGTAAAACATCAAACTTCATTTGACAAAAAAAACATTAACAATTTCATAAAGTAATTTAAAATACCATTTAATATACAAAAAGAATAACCATTTTGAGACCCTTGGTAAAAAAAAAAAAGAAAGAAAAAGTATGTAACAACAACCAGTTATTTTGTTACCACTAAGCCTTATAAGCAGTGGTATATTCACGTACTAATCAAATTATCATAAGGGATACCAAATTACACCCCATGTTGAAAACAAATGCGACTAGAAAAACATAACACCATATGAGGTAACTCACTAATGAGAACTCAAATTTTACCATTATGGGGTTAATATGCTTATACCAAAAAAAAATCTGTAGAAACAAGTAAACTCACGAGTAAGAAGGTAATATTTTAACGATTAACGAATATATACAGTAAGAAGTAGGCTTGATAATTAGATTACCATAAAAAAATACAATAGAACAACCATATTGGAAACCATAATATTACATAAATTAAACACAAATATGTGAATTCACAATCATATCTCAATAGTTATCATAAAGGAGTAAACTCATTAGGAATATTACTAAGTAATGATGTTAGCATAATAAATATACGAAAAAATATCAATTTGACAAAATAATATACTTTATCAAATAAAATATCATATTGATACTTTGTTCAAAATCATTATGAACACTAACAGCTAACTGACTACATAACAGTCACCATAACCCAAAAAATGCAAATAAAACCCACCATGCGATTACCATATAATATACAATTGATTACACTTTTCAATATTTACAACAATAGGTTTAATTAAATTTTCATATAGTATCCAACTAACATTTTTACCAAAATTTTATAAATGCATAAACAACAAAATAAACTAATGAGTTATCAATATAACACAATAACTTGTTGCACTGATAAATATCACAAAAGAATACATTTAACTTCTGAGGGGCAAACACCAACTAATATATTAACTTGTTAATTATCCTCATGGCCAACATGTCCACCATATCCCAAACATAGTATGCATAATGGATTGGGCATGTCCCAGATAATTTTTTTTTTTTGCTTTATACATAACAGCAATTTCATCCCAAACAATGATTTAACAATAATAAATATATAACATTTTATATTTTTGAAAATAATCACATGGAAAAAAAATAAGGCAAACAAATTTCCAAATAAACAATACTTGCATCAAGAATGTTCCCCAAATTATATTGCACCAACATCAACAAAATTCAAAAAATAAGAATAACTTCTTCCCAAAAAAAGATTAACCTTCAATACCACACTCTATTTACGTCCGCCATTAAAGAGTCATAGATATAGTGCACACATATACATAAAATTTTTAGGATACCTTCTCATCTCCAACTGCTCCTTCGATTTGTGACTTTGTAACAACTTAATCTCATTAAGTAAATTCTTGAAACATCCATCGACGTACAACTTTTCGTTCGCGAATCTGAACTTCAACCTTAACCTCTAAAGCTTTGAACTCATTGCACACCTATGAAAAATACATACATTGAATCTGATTAACAAAAAATAAAATTAAAACCTAGAAGATTACATTTATTAATATATTGACCACCAAAAACACCCCAACAAGCTTTTTGAAATTGCGAGCAACAACATCATCATTGCACTCAATGCTAGTAGGTGATACATTACATTCAACAGAACTAGAATCCTCAAGCTGCTCAACTTTAAGCACAGTCAAATCTTTCCTAGTAAAGGAAAAATCTTGAAACTTGTACTACAATTTTAACAACAGGAAAATAATTATTATTATGAACAATAAGTTAGAATATATCAATAATAAACATATAAACTAAGAATCACCTGATTATCATAGAGCTTAAACATTCCATTCAAGAGCTTATCAAAATACAACCTTTTGAACAAAGTATTCCAGTTGAATAATCGAGGAATTCGGTGACCACGCCAAGAAGTAATACCATCATCCACTTTGTTGCAACATTCATAAAATCATAATTGCATTGCCAATGAAAAACCACAAAACTTAACATAGTTTGGGGCTTCCTTAATCTGACGGACCAAAGAATTCCTAAAATCGCAAAATGAACGTCTACCCCAAGGATACGTGGTGTAACGATCAAATTCCACCAATAAAAAATAATTTACTAGGACAAAATATTTCTTCGATGGAGATGACAGAATATACGTACTGATAAAGAAAAACCTACAGTGTTATACACATCTTCAAGCTCAAACTCACCAGCCTTAAACTCACTAATCAAATGGTGCTTCTCGATACCCTTGTGACATGTCATTGGGAAGTATCGCTCCACAAGCTTTGGTTTACCAAACAAATCATGATTATACTCATCAACTGTGCCACACTTGAATTCACTGACAGCCCGAAACTCTCTAAGACCAAAAAGTAGTTCCTTCCCATTAAAATAAAAAAATAAATACTTCACCAATATCATTCTTATTTGTCAGATGATAGACCAGGGCTCTAATAAATTGTGCTTGCACATTAAGAGGGGGGAGATCAAATAAATACCCAAATGGGCCACTTTTAAACTTGTCAAACAAATCATACTTTAATAAAAATGCTCTTACTTTGTCAAACACACTGCTATTTATATAAGAACACCAATATGACACTTTTTTCTTAATCTGAAATGTTCCAACAAGATATAAAAAAAAACTAAACTATTAACACACACAAAAAAAAATAACAGAACCATAAAATACACACAAAAAAAAATACACACTACAAAATGTACCTGTGGGTCAACTTCGAATTTCTTGGTACTTCTCTTCATATTGTTCTTTTTTTGGGGAACCATATGCATTGATCACTTTGCTACCACCGAATTTTTAAAAATAATTATTAAAAAATAAATTCACATATGCAAGAAAATCACACAGTTTAACCTAAAAAAAATATCTTCACTTTGACTGCAACGGACGAATTTGCACCTTTCTTCATCTTCTGTCTCATTGACAGTGGGATTTCAAAGTCACTATCATGTGGTAAATTGCTCTTATTCATAGGATCCTTGCCCTTGTTCTTCGGAGTATCCTTTCTTGACTAACAACCAAACCGTCATCATTTTGTGGTGGTGAAGGGGTATATGCATTTAACTCAAAAGATGGTCTAGAATAACAATGAGGACTACTATCCTTTCTTTGAAATCTTGGGCTTTTTCAAGTAGGTGTAACTTTCATAATTGTTCCTTTTCCCTTAATGAAGAAACTACATAAATATGGAGATAATTTTAAAAATAAAAATTGGGGATTTGAAATCATTCAAACAACCGAAAATTTTTATTTGAAAAGAATATACAAACGTTACACTAACCTGAAAAAACTTGATGAATTATAGCCAAGAACTTTGAAGAGCCATTTTTTTCAATGAATATTTTTCTTCTAGAATGAGAAAGGTTGGCATAGAAGGGTGACAGATGAGTGTGGGTTGGAATAAAAGAATATATAATATTAAAAACCAACTTTTCTAATTGATTTTTGTTGAACAAAATTTAAAAAATGGAGGTGTAAACATAGAAAAATGGTGTGGGCATGACAGATGAGGAGTAACTATCAATCAAAGGTCATTCATGTGGGTTTAATCACTCAATCAAATAATTTCTTTTTCTATTGAAACCGATTTTCAATGTTGGTATTTTTGTAATTAAGTTGGTAGATTTGTAATTAAAAAAGCATATGTAATTTTGGGACAAAAATTTGGCTTTTTTGTAGATTTTCCTTCAAATTATATTAAATTTAAAATATACTAGTCCAAAAATAAATATTATGGATTAATATAATTGGGTTAATTAATTAAGTCCAACAAGATATGAATTTAATTAAAATCCCAAATTTAATTATTTGAATTACAAAAGATGACTCACTTTATTGGGCCCAATATCCCCCATCCTAGAGGCCTGGGCCCAATATCCCCCATCCTAGAGGCCTATTTGATGCCACGTGGCGGATGACATGGCATGTCAAGTCAAATAAAGAAATTAATAGGATCACGCCATGTATCAGAATGACATGGCATTCCTATCTCAAATCAAAGGCCAATAAAAATGTGTCACATGTGCAAGTGATGTGTTCCAACAAATCAGATATTGTCATGTCACTTGAAAAGAAACCTATTCCAATCACTTTTCCTGCACCATGTCACCTTGAATCTGATTGGCCGGAAGAAAGCCTGATTCCATCATAACTCCAAAAACCTATTCTAATCACATTTCCTGCACCATGTCACCTTAAATCTGATTGGTCGAAAGAAAGCCTGATTCTATCATGACTCCTCTATTCTATAACTATATAAAGGGGTCCTCATAATTCAGAATCGACATCAAGAATTCTAATAAGAAGCCAGAGAGAGCTCGTGGATCAAACGTGTAAATTTCCCTACAAGCAACAGAAATTCAAGAAATCAAGCATTCCAGTTCAAGAACGCATCAAGATCAAGACCACTAGATTCAAGAACAAGCCCAAAAGCCTTTGAATTCAACTACAAGCCAAGATCAAGTTCAAGAACAAGATCATATCAAGTTCAAGAACAAGATCATATCAAGTTCAAGTTTATCAAATCATTTAATCAAGATTAAAATCACTGAATTCAAGAACAAGCCTAAAAGCCCTTGTAAGATCAAATCTATCAAGTTTTCAAGATTCAAGAACAAGATAAAGAGCCTTTGAATTTATATTTGAAAAGGCGAATCAGAGGATTCATAAAGATTGTACAACTAACTCCTTGAAATAAAAATACAACAATTGTTGCAATATTTTCCGTTCCTTGATTATTATTTTCTCAACATGAATTATATTGACATACACTACACACATTTATATCAGAAATTCAAGGAGCAAATTAAAGAAGATACTTGATGAAACAACAATGACCACAGAACTTAAAGTGAGCTACAGATACTAGTGTTGGTTTTACATACCAGTATACACGGGAGAGACTGAGAAGTGAACAGAGGACAGATAGAAGAAGTGAGTTTACATACCTCATGAGGTCTCTTAATTTTAAAATATTATTGGCTAAATTTGACTAAGAAATGAAGACCTCACAAGATTTCTAAAATTAAATTATTATATTTTAATTTAACAAATAGCGACCTCGTGAGATCGCATTTTTTAGGCAATAAATTTGGCTAAAAAAAAAGGAGACTTCAAGAGATCTTTCTTCAAAGAAATTCTTTTAAAATAAAATTTTGATAGGATATCGACGTCGCGAGGTCTCTTTTTAGCGACTTATTTTTGAGGTCTCTTTTTACGCTGTTTTTAGTAATGTGTAGACTCTTGTACAAATATGTTCTATGTGTTATATTTTGAGTTTATGATTATGGATATCTATTGGATATAGCTATTATGGATTGACTATGAGAATTATGATAAATATATATATTTTGATATGAAAATGTGGAAGACCCTAAGTCTCGAATTGCCCCCATAGAGTGAGTCATACTTACTCGGCCCTTAGTCTTTATGTGCTATGTGCTATGTGAATTCATGTTACTCCCTTTCCCTATGACATTGCCATAGCGTGAGTCCTACTTTTCTGTCCTTTAGAACTATGTGTTTACTATTTCATATGCGCTTCTGAACCGATGATGTGTGAATGAATACTATGAAGCTTGTTTGGGGACTCTCGGGTTCCCATTCGCCTTGTCACTCCTAGACCCTAGGTCCGGATTGTGATAGATGAGATAAATGAATATTTTTTTGTGAAGTCTAGTTATAAGATTGTGAAGAGCAGGAAGGCAATACAAACCTGGAGCAGTAACACGTGGTGTAAGGAGTTACCTTTCAAATTGTCCTTCTTTGTTTGGAGAGTATTGAAAAGGTGTATACTAATAGTTGACAATTTAAAAAGGATGAAGATTAATGTTGTATTCAAATGTTATTGTTGTGAGCATGGACAATTGGAAATAATGGGTCATCTTTTACTAATAGCTCCCATAGCCCAAAAGCTATGGAAGTAGTTTGCTTTTTGTGCAGGAATTAACATTGAAGGCATGAACATGATGCAACTTATTCATACATGGTGGGAAAGCAGTGGCTCTACTAAGGTGGGAAAAATTCTCAAGGTTGTCCCAGCAATACTTATGTGGGAGTTCTGGAAAAGAAGAAATACAAAAAGGCATGGGAAGGAATATAATTATGTCACGACTCGGACCTAGAATCTAGGAGTGATATGGCGAATGAAAACTCAAAAGTCCCCAAACACGCCTTAAAGTATCCATTTCACATCATCGGTTTGAAAGTATAAAATAAGTAGTAAACGCATGGTTCTAAGGGAGGAAAAGTAGGACTCACGTTATGGGCATGTCGTAAGGAAAGTGATTAACATGAAATCACATAACACATAGCACATAGAGACTAAGGGGCGGGTAAGTATGACTCACTGTATGGGGGCAATTCAGGACTTGGAATCTTTCAGCACATAACATAGAATCATTCATATCAACATAATTTATACGTAGTCATAAACATGAATCCAATACATCACTTAGCATAAAGCATAAAGAGTGCACAAGATATCCAACAAAGTCTCTAACATAAGATAGGTCAGGGGCCAAGACATGCCCCAGGCTCTCTCGCAATGTAAATAAAGAGATAAAAGGCAACATAGGTAGAAGTATGATGGATCGTTCTTGGAAGATAGGACTCACCACAACTAACAAAGCTTGAGATCCGAGCTAAACGTCGTACGATAGATAGATAGGCACTTCGATTCCTACATGATGATATGATGTAGGCAAAAGTATGCGTTAGTACGTTTAAATGTACTAAGTATGCGGGGTGCAATGCATGTAACTTTATCAAAACCTGCATACGATGTTAGAAGGCAAGTAATGTAATATAACAAGATGCTATAAAATTTATGATGCATGAAGTGCAAATGATGCTCATATATATATATATATATATATATATATATATAACTTGGAATTCCGATGAATACCCCCTCATCGGTAAAGAGGTGGTCTACTTGCCAAAGGTAAATCATACTTTTACCTTATGGGAAAATCACTCATTTCGTATGAAACAACCCCCTTACGAAAACATCACCCATTTCAGAAAGCATTTTAACATATATCACATGATACTTCACCTTACGGGAACATCACCCATTTCGTATGAAGCAACCTTCCTTATGGGAATATTACCCATTTTCGATAGGATTCTCAGACCTATGCTAGGCACATAGTTCAAGGAAAGAGAGAGAACCCCCAATCCATCGATGATAAGTCGTTATCCCACAAGAATACATATACGTATGTATATACATACCTATATATATATATATATATATATATATATATATATATATATATATATATATATATGTTTTCAAAAGAGACAATA
>DF360546.1:0-10623 GCA_000787875.1 Solanum virginianum
CCAGTGAATATACCAGATTGGTCAAAAATCCTAGGCAAAGAGTACAAAAGTGATGATATTCGAGGCAAAGAGGAAGTAAATAATGAGGATAACGAAATTCCGCCTCATGAATATTTAGCGAGGACAAGAGGGGCTTCATTTTCCGTGCATGAAGGTATGGGAAGGACACTTAAGGGCAGAGATTTGAGTAGGGTGAGGAATGCTATTTGAAAACAAACTGGTTTTGAAGATTAGCAAATTTGCATTTCATGAGGCGGTGCTTGTTTTGTCTCACTAGTATACATATCGAGGAAAAATTATTTATATTTTTGTCTCCAAGAACTCATGATTCTTAATCATGTCGTTGATCACCAAATCTCATCTTTAGATACTTTTGGAGGTTTTTTTCGGTGTTTTTTTTTTTTGTGTGTGTGTGTCTGGGTGTTATGATGGTGATAGTACTGGTGATGGTGATGGTGATGGGGATGGTGATGGTGATGGTGATGGTGATGGTGATGGTGATGGTGATGGTGATAGTGACGAGACAGGGTTGGATAGGGGGTTCAATTTCGTAGGATCGTGACTTAAGTTAATGTTATATATATTAATATTCTCCATTTTGTTGACATTCCCTTCCTTTGATGTTTTTGTAATTAGAATTTGAATAGAGCATCAGTTTGTAACTTCAAACTTTAAGTTTTCAAAGTATAGAATTGTCGGTAAATGATTCGCAAGCGTTTGAACATAGTTTGATTGAGATAACAAATGATAGAATAGTACTGAAAAGACATTGGTACTTTGATATTTCGAATGCGAGAATATGCGGTATTTGATAGCGCATATAAGAATAATACATTATAGAATGTGATAGCATGTATAAGAATAATACATAATAGAATGGTATTTCCTCTATATTTTTTTTGGCTGTCACTTTTTTTTTAGTGTCAACCGATATGGATTTTGACTAATATTTCAAGATGTATATTTTCATTATATTTGAATATAAAAAAAAATTGCAAGTTATAATACTTCTCATGTAGTTTTTGAGTATCTAAATTTTTATTTTAAAAGATCGAATTAATATCATCTAGCTTAACTGAAAGTTAGTCAAATCAACTCCTGAAAAACACAATATAACAACTAAAAAGAGGAAAGGAGGAAGTACTAGATACTCCCTCTGTCCCATTTTAATTGAATTTGTGAGGTTATGAATACATATTAAGAAAAACATTCAAAGACAAAATTTACACCATACTTTTCACTATTACCCTTTATAAAAATCATAAAGATGTAGTGTAATTTATCTCGTAAAAGTTATAAAAGTTCAATAAATGAAAGGGCAAATATGGAAAATGTTTCAAACATTTATCTTAAACTTTGAACAATTCAAATATTTTGAACATTAAAAAAAACCCTCAAAAATTCAATTAATTTGAGAGGGAGGGAGTAAATATTATATCCCATGTTGATATCATCATTTATAATAGTATACATATACTCTCTCCATTCACTATTGGATGTCAAACTTAAATTTATCTATTTTATGTGGCTCTCTTTCCCTTTTGGACCATCCCAAAAAGAATATCACATTACTCTAGTAGGAAACAATTTACCTTTAAAATTCTTTTTTTACTCTTAGCGAAATAATTTTCAACCACACAAATATATGTAAGAATAATTTAGACCACAAGTTTTAAAAGTCTTTCTTTTTTTAAAATATCGTGTAAAGACAAAAAATATCACATAAAATAGAACGAAAAAAACTCTCTCTCACCCCTAGGGTGTGAAAGCATAGGTGATATCCTTTCATCTTTAATTTGAAGTTTCGATTTTCAAAATAAAAAATTATTTAATAGAGCATGATTTATCTCTTGAGTTGATCCATTGGGTCTATCATATAATTAAACATTGATTCTCTTGTGTATACAGAGATCCACACATATAACTAAACTAGTATTTACGAGGTATTAATTTTACTAGATTCGTCACACGTTTGTTGCACGTGTATGCCTATCGAATATTATTTTATGAAACTATTAGATATGCATTAGCAGTTTAATGTTACCTTTGTTTCTAGCTAATGTAAATGATTAGTTGTGATGTATAATTGACATATTGGTTTGCAATTGGTATTCCTGTATGCAATACCAAGTGTCTGACATAGATATTTTTTCGAATTTATATGTTGGCGTATATATATCTGTTTGAACGGTTCAAGAAGATAATTATAAAGTGCAAAGCGTACAATGGTAGGAGTAGAAGAAGCAGGGCGAACCTATGCACTATATGGAGAAAGTTGTTATTTATCAAAGAGGAGATCTGTGATCGTTTGATATAAATAGCGAATTTGCAGAAGTTGCATCGGTTGAAAATAGGTGAAAGTTGCAGCTGTTGGGGAAAGAAGGCGACTGTAAGTTCAGATGAGTTGGAGTTGGCGGCTTATAAACATGATATTATGTAGATAGGTTTTTTTTTATTAAGTGTAATTACGTAAATTAGTATTTATTTTTAAGTGAGAAGTATCTACAGAATTTAACTTTCAATTTTTGGAGTTCATGTTTCTAAGGTAGTATAGATAGATTATAAAAGAAACTCAACAAAGAATAATAATTAAAAGATCCAATTAAACTAATTAAAGAATGTAATTGAAAGTATTTAACTACCACCCTTTTTAATACCTATTAAGGGGTCAGAATCCTATTTAAAGTAAGCTAAATCACCCAAAAAAGAAAAGAAAGAGAAAAAAAAAAAGCTACATTATCCTAATCTCTTATTGATGATAACCGCAATAGTTTTTCACTTTAGCTAAGAAAAATGGCACCCTCTTGGAGTGTGTGAATTCTCTGTAAAAACAATCATCTGAAATTGTTGAAAGTACTTGACAGCATCGTGTGGATAATAAAATTTTACGCTTGAAAACAAAAGTGATCAAATCTATTGCACACCCCTTTACCTTGATGTAAGAAGTGGCTGGACCTGGGATTGGGGTCGTTTGCGGTGGGGAAACAACATTGCGTGGATAATGAAATTCTGCACTTGAAATCGAAGTGATCAAACCTAATGCACAACCGTCTACCTTGATGCAAGAAGGTGTTGGTGTCGGAGCCAAAGCGGGAGTCGTGGCAGTAACATTGCCTATACCCAATAACAGAAACACACATAATAATGTGGCAGTCTTCATGTTTTTCATAAGAAAATAAATAATTACTTGAGAGATGAGAAGGAAAAAATATGAATTTAACCTTGAAAGATATGAATAATGAGTTATGATATGAGTCGATATAAATAGGGAGGCAATACTTCCCAATCCCTTTATACTTGGAATATCTACTTGTACTCAAATTAGGATTTCTATATATGTTGTGACATGCACTTCTAATAAAGCTATAATTCATAACTTGCAAATAACTATGTCCCAATCAAACTATAACTCCTTCTCCTTAATGGATTTGGTTGGGACTTCTTTGATTTTGGACAAAGTAGGAAGCCTCATAGTTAAAAGTTGATTTACGATATTACCCTTCATAAGTTTAGCATCTGCTTTGAGTTTTGACTGGAAAAAATAAAACGTTGTAGTAAATAAGTAGAATCATGCGTCCAACAGAAGAAGGGGAAGAAAAGCATGTCGTGAAATCATACTTTTAACCAACATATACTATGTTACGTGAAAAACGATGACCGGACAAAATTTTAAAAAAGTTCAGAGTCTTTTACATTAACTTGAGGGCTCTTCCTTACATAAGTATGTCGAACTGATTTTTACAAATAACAACAGTTAACGTGGCCCGACTGGAAAAAGAGTAACACTACAGTAGCAGAGTAAGGTCCTTTTGCAGTCGACCACAACTGCTACTAGCGAGAAGCCAAAGACCAAAAATTCACAAAGAAGGATGGTGATGCAGCGAACCAGCTTAAAAATGCCATTGCTGTAGCTGACATAAATCTTGTGCAGTGGTTCACTTTGCATTTCTCAAGATCATTGCTTATAAGAACTGTAATTCCAGCTGACGCACAGGCAGCAGCAAATGTAAGAGTAGAAGTGATCTGCATCAAAGCGGGATACTATAGTGATGACGACATAATTAAAAAAGAAAAAGTTATTCCACGAGTGCACCATACAAAAAAGTAATTGCATAGTTGCATTCTCATACACCATCTCTAATCTTGTTGAAGAGTGTTAAGTAGCTATGTAAATTATTCTCGCAAAGTCAAATTATTATAGAAAAGGTTATCGTTTGCAAAGATTGGTTTTCTCTCAAAGAACAAATTAATTTTGCAAGATTATTACGACAACATACGAAGTGTATCTTACAAGTGGAGTCTGAGGAGGGTAGTGTGTGTCTTACCCCTACCTTGAGAACGTAGATGGCTGGTTTTGATAGACCCCCAGCTCAAGTAAAGCATATCAAAATTAATTAAAATGATAAGCCGGTGCACTAAAGCTCCCGTTATGGGCAGGCAGTGGCGGATCCAGGATTTTCACTCAGGGGATGTATAAACGTGCGAATAAACCAACAAAATACAATTTCCAAAGGAAGTATTAATACATAGTCTAATACTATTTCAGTACTTTTTAAAAAAAAATAGAGTGAAATATTGGGTTGGGTTCCCCAAGGCCAATACTAAATGAAAAAGAATAATTAAGAAAAGCTAAAAAGATAATGCTTTAATTGATATTCGAAGCCTGATCGTGAGGGTTTATTAAAAAACAAACCTACAACTATGTTGGACTTTGCTAATTATTTAGGAGATTCAAATTTAATATATATATATACGCAAATATAGAAAATTCACCTCATATATACAGTGTAATTTTTTATCGAGGGGGTTCGAATGAACCCTCTCTCCCCTCCCCAGGTCCGCCCCTGTGTGCAGGGCCTAACTACAAGGGTCTATTGTATACAGTCTTACCTTGCATTTCTGCTAGAGGTTGCTTTCAAGGCTCGAACCTGTGACCTCCTGGTCACATGGCGATAACTTAAGTGTGGAAAGGAAAAAAAATAGTGAAGTCATGTTGAAAATAGTGACATAACCTCGAAGAGACTAGTAGCAAAATTAAATACTCCATCACAGAGTTTAAATTCCCAATGATGCAAACAAGCTTAACACAAATCGTAACTTAAACAACGAGTGAGAGGGAAAGGGAAAGTTTCATACGTTTTGGTCTCTACTCCTTCAAATGGTTTGAACTGCAGCGCCAGATCCTACCAATGCCTTTGCATTTCGCCTAAAAACTCTTATTTTCTTCGTCAAATTCCCTAGTTGCAACCATGGTTATAAGGCGCAAAGTAACTTTTTTTCTTCAATTCCCTCCAAATTTCATTCTTTTTATTTCTATAGTGAACAAATTATTTTTGTAGTTCTCAACAAGGTTGCAGTTGCAGCGCCTTTTAAAGAAGATTTTTCCATTGTGCATGTCATTCAATCAAGTGATACAAGTAGAAAAGTTTCACTTTTTTTGGTAGGAACTGCCCTAGCCTAGACAATGAGGCTCAAGCTAAGAAAGAGATATTAATCAAGTTTCATTCCAAGTTCACAAGCTATTTCAAGAAGTAAAAATTAGAAGTTGTGAAAATGTCTAACACCTTTTTCTCACACACACGTCATTTATTAAGTTTGTATTAAGGGGATTTGAACTCCATAATAGAACAGACTTTTGTTGGAATAATGATGAATTTTGAAGTATTAATTTGACGTTGATCTTTCCTATTTTAAAAATTTGTAACATGCATGATATTAGCTTAATAATTGAACTCATCTTTTGATAAGGTAAATAATATTCTTAACAACTGGGGAAGAAAACTCGTATACAAGTTGTATACCAAAAGAGAGAACCTACATCAAACATGATTGCAGACAAGAAACCCAACCTACTGCACAAACTGGGGTCTCATGGGAACACCAAAAGCAAACTAGAAACAGAAGACTATATACAATATTATGTTCAACACCTTCAAAAACTCTCCTAATTTCATACCCCCAATAACCCATGACAGTGCTAGCAGGGCACTTAACAATATCTTGCTGAACAATTAAACTAAACTTAATAAAAGACAGAGAAACGGACATCCATTAAGTTGGGATAGGTTAATTAATAACAAGGTTAGGAATCTTGACTACACTTGATGATTAACTCATGATAATCAAACACTGCCGCCTCTATTCAATCTTTTCTACAATTTAGAATGCTTCCCACGAATACACTTACATCTTTCATCAAACATCTAATTAGACAAATAGTATTGGCTTGGACATTAGCTGTGCAACAAATTTTAATTTTGTGATTCATCAAGGATGACTTGAACAATGCCTATCTCAACTATCTAACACAAATAGCATCAAAACCTCTTGGCTAAGATCAGACTTTGAATTAAGATGGTTATGAAGAGCTAAGTGGAATTCTAGAAACTAAATTCTCTTTCGATTAATATTTGGTACAAATACATCAGCAAAACCCTATTTATGTCGCAATACCCATAAAAGTTACAAGGTCCTTCACCTATGTCAGCAAATATTTAAAATGATAAAAAGGTTATTGGTAGGGAAATCACACTTAGGTAAAAACATAAATTTTACCCTTTAATTTTATATATCATCATCCATTAATGTTATTGTTCAGGACGGTGGTATGTATGCATCCTTATCCCAACCTTGTGAAGGTACAATGGATATTTCCAATAAACCCCTCGGCTCAAGCAATGCATATCAAAACCATATGGAAAGAAAATATAGTAACGAAGAAGCTATGCTGAAAATAATGTCAAAGAGAATAGTAGCATCAGCAAATACTAAACCAGTGTAGTTAAAAGCGCTAAAGCACTCGCCTAAAGCGAGAAGTGAAGCGAAAGGTTTGCGCATTACTGCCTTGAAGTGAGGCAATATTGAAGAAGCGTGCACTTCTGTCCTAGAAGCAAGAAGCGCGCGCTTTTATAAAAAGCCAGAAAAAACTTACGTAAGTCCATTTACATAATTTTTTGAAAACAACCTAAGTTAGCATTTATTTCGCTAAAGGAAGCTTTTTCTCACTTTTTATTATTTTATCTGAAACAGAAAGAGAAGAACTAAGATTTTACAGCAACAGTGGACAAAGAAGGAAAAAAATTTTTGAAAAACTTACGTAAGTGTTTTTACAGAAACTTAAAATAAAAATCGTCGTTTAGTACTTATCTCGCTTTTTATTTTTCTATTTGTTTTTGCCCAAAAAAAAATAAAGCGAGAAAAAGCTCACTTTCTCACTTTAGCGAGATAAGCGCTAAACTACGGTTTTTTCTAAGTGTCTGCAAAAAGACTTACATAAGTTTTTCAAAAATATTTTCCATGCTTTGTCGACTGCTGCGAGTGCGACTGCTGCGATAAAAGCTTACTTCTTCTCTTTCTATTTCTCTGTTGCTTATGTTTCTCTTCTTTATCAGGTAACTAGTTTTTTTTTCAATTTTGTGTTTATAATGCTACTTAAGTAGTGTTATTCTGCTATTTTTTCTTCTGATTTGAGATTCCTTTTTAATGCTATGTTGTTGTTGTCTTTGTTGCTTTATTCTATCTCTATTTTTCCCTTCGTTTTTTTTGTTGTTCAGTGACTTACTGTTTTTTTTGGGTGGTAGTAAGTTGTATTTTCTTATTCAATGGCACAAAGAAGGGATCCAGCTTGCTCCCTTTGTGATTTGGTTATGACTTATGAAGATTATTAACTATCTATTTACTTTTTAATCTAAGGAGTGAAAATTTTTCCTTTAATATGTTACCTCTACTGAGTTTTTTATTATGCATATTTAATATTTTTTATTTTTATATAAAATGGCGCTTTATTTTAAAAAAAACATGACGCAACACTTCTGAAAAGCAAGCTTTCGTTGCTTTTTCCCGCTTCTCGCTTCACAAAACACTGTACTCCATAGAGTTTAAATTCCCAATTAACAAATAGCTTAACAAACAAAAAGTAAAAGGTAAAAGGGAAGTTTCATAATTGTGTTGGTCTCTAGTCCTAGAAATAGTTTGAACTTGAAATGGAACTTGGTAACAGACTCCTCTTTAGCTTGAGCATCTTTCACTAGGCCAAAAACCTCTGCCAAAAAGCGAAATTTACCAATTTTTACCCGTAAGTGAAATGTACAACTAGACGTGGCAATTGGGCGGGCTGGGTCAAATTTGAGTGGGTCTATAATAGGTCAAGACAACAAACGGGTCAAGACCCAACCCAATCCAAATTTTTTTGGGTTAAAACGGGTTGAGTAATGGGTTATAAAGCGGGTCAAGACCCAACCCGACCCAACTTTTACTAAGTTTTACTTATTTTATTTGTTCTTTTTCAATATTTTAGTACTTAATTAAATTATATTTTTTATTATGGCTATATAAAACATATCAAATTAAAAAAAAAAAAGTGTTTTAAAAATATTTTGACAAATCTCTCTCAAGCCAATTCGAGTTGCATATCAACCCAACTTTAACTGGGTACAGGTTGGGCGGGCTGGGCTTAATTTTGCCACTAAAAATCCTCTTCATGTTGCAATGCAGCAAAGCTCAATTCTAGAAGCTTAAGAATTCTAGTCCCCAAACTCGATCGCCAGATCCTAGCAATGCCTTTGCATTCGGCCTAAAAGCTCTTATTCTCTTTGTGGAATTCACTAGTTGTAACCATGGTTGTAGGGCTGAAAGTAACTTATTTGGGGCAAATATTGATTTTGGTCCCTCTGTTACAGGCTTAGGGGGTGTTTGGATTGGTTTTCTTTTAAGTGACTTATAAGTTAAAAGCCATAAGTTGGGGACCCCCACTTTTGACTTTTGGCTTTTTTTGGGATACTTTTTAAGCTTTAAAAAATTCTTTAAAGCACTTTTTGTGTTACCCAAACACTTCCAAAACTTAAAAAGTGCTCAAAAGTCAAAACCCAAAAGAATAAGCCAATCCAAACACTCAGTTATTCCAGTTTTGATCCTTGTGCAATTCACCTAAGCATAATTAACCTTCAATTAATAAAAAGGTGAAAATTTGATCTTCAAACCAATGGAAGTTAAAAAGTTAACGGAATCATTACTATGAAAAATAATTTTATTTTATTTTATTTTATTTTGAAAAAATGAAGGTAGGTTAGTTCAAAAGATTAGCCTCCATTGGCAAGCACGATAATGAGGTCGGCAGCTTCCATCTATGGCTGACATAATCCATATCATGACGGATGTACATTTTTGAAACAATTGAAAGAAGCATCAATAGATGACAAAAGCCAGAACTATAAAGTGTCTGAAGTGGTGATGATTGAAAGAGAGATGTAGGAGGTGGAGAAGAAAATGATGAAGACGATGATGTTTATGGCGATGAAGAAGAAAGTGAAGAAATCAGAAACTTGGGATGGTAATTTTAACTTCCGTTAGTTTGAAGGATCAAAATTGCACGATTATATTAATTGAAGGTTAATTATACTTAGTTCAATTGCACAAGAATCAAAACTGAAATGAACCTATCATATAAGAACTAAATTTGCTATTTGCCCTAATTTTTGTGGTTTTCAACGAGGTTCTAGTTGCAGTGTCTACTGAAAAAGATTTTTAAAATTGTACATGCCATCCTATCAAGTGGTACAAGTAGAAAAGTTACACTTTTTTGGTAGGGACTTTTACCTAGCCTAGAGAAGGAAGCTCAAGCTAACAAAGGGATGTTTACCAAGTTTCATTCTAAGTTTAGGCTATTTCAGGAAGTAAAGAAATAAGGTTATGAGAACTTTTATCCCCCTTCTCTCTTTCACATAGTCATGTATTAAGTTTGTTTGTATAATGGGAATTTGAACTCCGTCATGGATCAGACTTCTATTGGAACAATGATGCATTTTGAAGTAATAATTTGAGGTTAATCTTTCCAGCCCTACAACCATGACTGTAGAGAATTTCATGAAGAAAATAAGGGCTTTTAAGGAGAACACAAATGCATTGCTATGATCTGGCCTCACAGCTTGTAGCCAAAATCCTTAAGCTTTTAGACTCAACTGTAGTTGCACCGTCTCACTTAGGGCTGTGCATCGGTCGGTTCGGTTCGATTTTGTACATTGTCAGTTCGGTTTAGTAATTTTCGGTTTTTAAATATGCTAAACCAATAAGAAACCAATAACATAATTTTTATCAATTTTTGCTTTATCAGTTTTAATTTCTTAACGGTTAGATTTTCGATTTACCCGATAAGAATGATAATGAGAATTCGCATTAATAAAAAGCAGATAGAGTACGAAGACTATGTTTACAAACTTGCAAAAGCAATAATTAGTTAATTACAAACTAAAATACTAAAGTGGATAACTAATCACTTAAGTACTATAAATATTAAAATATGTAAAGTATTGCTATAGTATCCTATTACTATTAAATTACTAATATTTAATATTTACGAAGGAAGGCACCCTTTGACTTGACACGGTGTTTAAGAAAAAACGAAAGATTTTTAAAACGTGTGGTCTAAAATTATTTTTAGATATTTGTGTAGTTGAGATCAATCATTTTATGAAGGATAAAAGAAGAATTTCTTATTGAGTTATCACTATAACTCAATAGTAAAAACCAATATTGAACCGATAACCCAGTAATCTTTTTTTTCCAAAACCATTAAAAATCCGATAACCTAATAACCCAAAAACATTAAATCAATAATGTTTTTATCGA
>DF360546.1:10705-28093 GCA_000787875.1 Solanum virginianum
GATCGGTTCGATTTTTGCACATCCCTAGTCTTACTAAGGAGATTTTTTGGTTGTATTTCATTTAATGTCAAATTGCAAGGAGTTTGTTGAATGTTGTTGTTTTGCAAATTGCAAGGGGTAAAAATTGACAACTTTCATTTTATTGGCAGACTTTTTACCCTTGTGAAGGAGGCTCAAGCTAAATAGAAATTTGTTACCATGTTCAAACTATTTCAAGAAGTACGGATCAATATTATGACATATTTTACTTTAGTCGAGAGTTTATTGATAACGTTTCTACCTTTACAAGGTAGGGGAAAGGCTGTGGACACACCACCTTCCTTAGACCCACTTGTGAGATACATCGAGTATGTTGTAGCAAAATTAATGGGTGATTTGTATAAAATTAAAGTGTAAAATTTTTTGTTATAGCCTATGTGTGATTTCTCTGCTAGGATCCTATTTCTCGTATTTACACACTATCATGTGTTTTTCGTTATTAGTCGTTCTTTCTTTTTCTTTTCCTTTTTTTCCATATCTATTTTATTCTACTTATGGATTTTTGAGACGAGAATTCCCAGGAAACAGTCTCTCTACCTTTGTGAGGTAGTGGTAAAGTCTGCGTACATTCTACTCTCCCCAGACCCCACTTATGGGATTACACTGGGTATGTTGTTGTTGTTGTTGTTGTTGTTGTTGAATCCAGTGGAATCCCAAAAGTGGGATATGGGGAAGGTAGAATGTACTTCGACCTTACCACTACCTCACAAAGGTAGAAAGGTTGTTTCCTGGGAACCCTCGTCTTAAAAAAGCCATAAGCAGAATAAACTAGATATGGAAAAAAAGGAAAAGGAAATCGAAAAAACGACTAATAACGAGAAGCACATGATAGTGTGTAAATACGAGAAATAGGATATTAGTGGAGAAATCACACATAGGCTACAACAAAAAATTTTACACTTTAATTTTATACAAATCATCCATTAATTTTACTACAACATACTCGATGTATCCCACAAGTGGGTCTAAGGAAGGTGGTGGGTCCACAGGCTTTCCCCCTTGTCAAGGTAGAGACGTTATCAATAAACCCTCGATTAAAGTAAAGTATATCATAATATTGATCCATACTCCTTGAAATAGTTTGAACATGGTAACAAATTCCTATTTAGCTTGAGCCTCCTTCACAGGGGTAAAAGTCTTTGCCAATAAAAAACTTGTCAATTTTTACCCCTTGCAATTTGCAAAACAACAACATTCAACATACCACTTGCAATTAGCACATTAAGTGAAATGTACAACTAAAAAATCTCCTTAGTGAGACGGTGCAACTACGATCGAGCCTAAAAGCTTAGGAATTCTGGCTACAAGCTGTGAAGCCAGATCATAGCAATGTCTTTGTGTTCTCCCTAAAAGCTCTTATTTTCCTCACGAAATTCTCTAATTGCAGTCATGGTTGTAGGGCTGGAAATCTTCAGTTTCTTTCTTCATTTCTTTCCAAATTTCATTTTTCCCTCTCCAATGAACAGGATTAACTTTTCTATTTTTTCTGTGAGGTTGTAGTTTCAGCGTCTCTGTATGATGATCTTTCAGTTGTACATATCATTCTATTGAGTGTTACAAGTCAAAAAGTTCTACTTTTTTGTTAAGGACTTCTACCCTAGCCTAGAAAAGGAAGCTCAAGATACGAAAGAGATTTTTACGTAGTTTCATTCCAAGTTCAAGCTATTTCAAGTAGTAAAGATCAAAAGTTGTGAAAATTTCCACCACATTTCTTTCTTTGTCATAGTTATGTATTAAATTTGTTGGTATTATGGGAATTTGAACTCAATCAAGGAACTGACTTTTGTTGGAATAATGATAAATTTTGAAGTATTAATTTGAGATTAATCTTTCCTATTCTATCATGTGTAATTCTCCATTAATGTGTTACTAGGAAAGGGGGAAAAAATATACCCCTCAACTTTGCGATTTTAGAGTGAATACTCTTTGTCAAGAAAGGTGGTGCGTGTATCCCTCGCCGACTAACAAATGGTGCATAATGTTCAAAGTAATGATTGAGGTCCGAGAAGGGCCTAATTAAAAGTTGTGAAATTATTACCTTTCTCATTGTCAGCTTTATGTAGTTGTCAGTATTTTGGGGATTTGAACTCCATCATAAAACGGGCATTTGCGGGAATAATGGATTTTGATGTATTAATATGAGTTTATCTTTCCTATTCTATCCTATGTGTGATTCTCCATTAATATCCTCCGTATTAATTGTGGAAAAAACTCTCCAGCTCCACGAAGTAATGGTAAAGACCACGTACATTCTACCCTCTTTAGACCTCGTTTGTGGGATTTTACTTGGTATGTTATTGTATTGAGGTATGTGAAAAGCCATTAACCTTCTTTAACAAGTGTGGCGGAAATGGGTTACTGATGATAGGTTTATGCTAAATCTTAATTGAAAGGGAATATTTAAGTTTTACAAATCTGCTTAGTTCTTCATAGCATTCTTTAGCTCCTCATAGCATTTCATTTCCTATTGAAAAATCCTAATTAATTTTTTGCAATTTTCAACAAGGAATTCTTGTAGTTGCAGTGCTTCTCTATTTTAGTAGGAGCTTTTACCCTAGTGAAGAAAGCTTAAGTAAAGGAAAATATTTTTACCAAGTTACATTCCAAGTTCAAGCCATTTCAAAGGAGTAAATGACAAAAGTTGTGAAACTTCTCGTTACTTCTCTCTCTCTGTGCCTTAGTTATATATAAAGCTTGTTTGTATTGTTGGCATTTGAACTCCATCACGGAACAGACTTTCATTGGAAAAATGATTAATTTTGAAGTGCAAATTTGAGTTAATCTTTACTACTCTAATCTATGTGTGATTCTCCATTAATATCTTATTTCTGGAGATATGAGGACCTCTTAGCCTTTTTAGAAAGTGTTGCATCAATGGGTTAACGTTGATGGGTTTATACCGAAAATATTTCACTTGAACAAAGTGGGAACTACCAAAATAGTTTCGAAAAGATAGACAAGAATGCCAACCACATTTAGACTTTATCAAACAAAAACCAAGTGAGAATTTCAAAGGAGCCATGAAAGGCAAAATTGTATTTTTGAAGTTTCAAAAAGGGCAAGTAATCAGCCAAAAAACTAAAGATTTCAGAGAGAAACAACAGTCCTTATATAAGAAAAGTCTATTTAGGGCTAATGCAAAAGCTAATCAAGTCTCAGTAGGACTGGTGCACAGGTTAGGTAGAGAAGACAGATTTGAACACTGAGAACACAGAAAACAATCTCAAGATGTGTCTTACCCCATCACCAATGGCAAATAGACTGATAACTGTTGCATTTCTAAAACTTCTTTTCACCAGAATTGCATATAGATCGGCAATAGCAAGAACAAGGCTCCATATAATCTGTAATCCAACAGCGCCTACAAGGTAGCTAAAAAAATAACAAGGGTTAGGGATAGTGGTTAGAATCCCTTGATAACAACCATTAAAACACAGTGTATACAGTATTAACATCAAAAAGAGGGAAAGGATGAATACCTAAAGGCGGTGACGGTGGGGAAATCAGAAGTGGTAACCATGACACACATAGAGATAATCGCAAACACCAATTGACACACTCGTAGAACGAGGCTTCCAAGAGTACCAGGCGTGCCTTGTAAGTCCTTCATCCTCACCATAGGCACCTCCATGGTGATTATCGAAGTATCAATTGGGTGCACCGCCGGCCGACTCATCATTTCTCTCACCGTAACTACAAACTATAATTAACACATTTGTGATGAATTGAAATTGGTAAAGGTGAAAGGGAAACGGAAAAGGAAAAGGAAGGAGGAGTGGAACTTGTGACGTTTGCCCCTTGGAATTTAGAACTAAAGCCAGGATAAGCCCCTTGAATTTAGAACAAAAGGCAGGATAAATGACCATAAAATTAAGCTCAATCCGTATAACCTGTTAAAGTTTAGATGGATTAATAATTTGCTCATTTATTAAATTAGTTCAACTTATTTAAAATTAAGTTGATATTATAATTTGAAATGACTCGAAAAAGATCTTATCAAAATATTTTTAAAATATTTTTTTTTAATTTGTTATGTTATATAACCATAATAAACAAAAATATAGTTTAATTAAGTACTAAAATATTAAAAAAGAATAAATAAAATAAGTAAAACTTAGTAACAATTGGATCGAGTTGGGTCTTAACCCGCTCTATAACCCGTTACTCAACTCATTTTGACCGTAACAAATTTGAGTTGGATTGGGTCTTGACCCACTTATTGTCTTGACCTATTAAAACCCGTTCAAGTTTAACTCAACCGGTCCAATTATCACCCCCTTGCATAACCCTATATCCTTTTTGGTCGGTTGGTGATGAATTCAGCCTAAACCTCATTTGTCATGTGTTCTCCGTTAAAGTTTATACTATAGATTATTATAATTTGAATTTAATTAGAGGATTATACTTACAATTAGTGCAGTGCATGTACTTTGCACAAGTATTATGTAAATTAACAAAAAGTATATAAATAATAAATAAATTACTATGTGTATAATTTATGTCATTGAGCACACTTCACAATAAAAAAAATTGATCTTAAATATAATATAACATTATTATACAATTATAAAATCATATCGTTGAAACTAAAGTCAAAAAATTAAAATTAAATTATTTTCGAGTGACATTCATTTGGAAAGACCAAAAGAATGTAATGAAATATTTACATGAATCTATGATACGCATAGATAGATAGATTTCTTAATTAGCTAAAAGTTACATTTTTAAATTCGTAGCTTTATTAGTAGATAAATTTATTGAATTCTATAATATTTTATTTAATAATTAGAAAGACATGTTTGTGGATAGAATTTTGTTAATTTTTTAATTAATATCATTAAAAGTGAATAATGAAAAAATTGAGTTAAATTAAATGAATTGTGTACGTTATGATTTATTTTTTGGCTCGTCCTGATCCAGTCTATTTAAGCCCAAGTAAGCTTTGAGTGTGGTTGTACATTGACCTATCTATTAATTCAGCTCATCTTAATAGACTCAAAGTTTAGTTTATTAGCTACCCCAACATTTAACCCCATATAAGGAACTTTCTTGATCAGAAAGAAATAAATTTTTTTTTACGAAATAGAAATTAACTAGAATTCATAATAAACCCAAAAAAATTTGGATAGAAAGACAAGGGATATACCAAAATATTCATTAAAAATTTTATAGAAGTACTAAATTAAAACACCTTTGAACTTAGCACAAATTATTAATTTTGTTTCTAAACTATTGATAGACATAAAAAAACCTTCAACTTGGCGAACTAAACTTAAATGCACTTCTCACTTGGTGAACTAAGCTTAAATAAAGAAAGTAAAATATAGTTCTAGATACAGCTATGAAACTATTTAGGAAATCTTACGACACAACTCTTTGATTTTCATGAAAATCAAAAAATTTAAACCTAAAAACCTTTTGCTTTGTAAAAATTGGTAAGTATCTGCTTTGTCATTTTTTATTTTGTTAGAACTTTGTTCATGTTTCTGTAGCTTATTAAATTTTGATTTGAAATTTTGTAGAGCTTCATTTGATGCCATAATTTTACAATCTCAAAATCTTCTTCTGTGATTGTCATCCGACCATGAAATTTTTAACGTTGCCAAAAATTCATATTGACAAAAATAATCATAAATGTAACATAATAGGAATAGAAAGAGAATTAAGCAATTAAAAATAAAAATAAAAAAAATTGCGTTGAGATCACCGGAGGAAAGGTTAAATGAGAAGAAGAGGGGTATTCTAGTAGTTGGTAATAAAAAAATTGAAAGGAATTTTTTTTTTGAAAATGGAAAATTAAGGATGATGTAGTTTTTTTTGGAACCTTTCACATGTTTTAAATATATTGTACTCACTTGCTATGTCATGTGGCATGGGAAGGGTGTATCTAAGCCCAATTCGCCAAGTTGAAGAGTATTTTTAAGCTTATCAATAATTTAGGAATGAAACTAATAATTTGTGTCAAGTTTGAAAGTATTTTTAATACTTTTCTCTAAAAAATATCATAAAATTTACTTTTGAATGTTGATCTCTTATTTGAACGATGGAAATTGGTTTTGAAGGCATGTACCCATTTTGAAAAACTTTTGTAACCCTTTTGTTACTTTGAAGGAATTTTGATCTCGTGATTTTTTATTCTTTCACATTGAAGAACTTCTTTCAAGGTTTTGCTGTTTTTTGCAATTGGCTATTTTTACATCGTCATATTTATAAATGGTGTATAAGTATACTATAATTAATATACCACAAGATAGGTATATAAAACACACCTAAAATAATAAGTTCTAATAAGTGATAGTTTAGGTGTGTTTCTCAAACTTTTAATACTTTAGGTGTGAAACTCAAAAAAATGGTATAATTTAGATGTGTTTTGTATACTTTATCTCTTTTTTCAACAAAACCAAGAAATCTATCAATATTTTTTTTAGCTTATTTATTCCATCAAAGCCAAGAACCAAAAATAATTGCTCAATCACAAAAAAGTAAAGCATTCAAGTCTTTTGAACATTTAGTTTTTGATGAATGAGATTAAAACTAATTGATAGAGTGTACACAAAACTATATATATTCTTAATCTTTGCTTTACATCATCATCTATAATTTGAGCGTTCTCTAAAACATATGGTTTTCCCAATCAACTCCCTAACAAGGATTTATAATTTACCATTTTACCGTCGTATAAGATTAAGTGTCCAATTTTTTTGAATATTATATTCAAAAAGACTTTTCGAATATTCTAAATTGTTTTATCGTACTTAAATTGTTTTCCAGCAAATATTAATCTTTGTTCATCCAAGGGAATTTTCTTGAATTTTTGCTTTAACATTGTCAATGGTGTTGGAACTCTTCACGTCCAGAGTAATGGTCTTTCCATTGAGGGTTTTAATAAAGATTTGCATCTGGAATAACATAAAAATAAAATTGGCATTTATTTCAGTATGTATAAAGAACACAATAAATTATTAAAAACGATACAACATCCAAATCTTAATAATATTTAATTAAAGGGTGTCGATATCTGGCGAGTGTTATTAAAGCTGATTTAATAATCTAATGAGTTAAATTGGATTAAGTTGATTTGATTATTGAGACAAAATATAATTAAAACTTTCAAACAATTTCTCCATACCAAATAACTCATTATTAAATCATGAGACTTTCTTTTAATTTCATATTACCAAATTAAATTACGAAGACAGTATGAAACTAATTTTGTTAGAATAATAAAGAATAAGAAGCAGAGCATCAACTTTAATTGAAGAATTAGATGATCAAATTACTATTTAGAGATTAAAATATTTTTATCTTAAAAAAACAACTAAATACATTAAGTTTTTACTATGCATAATATTCAGAATAGGATAGGATAGTATCATCAAAAATATTTTTCAAATAAAAAAGTGGGTTATATATCACCACGTATTGATTAAATATATTTTCGGAAACAACCTCTCTATTTATATGAGATAGATAGTGGTAAGGTCTGTTACATTCTACCCTCTTAGACCCCACTTGTGAAATTTTATGTTGTAATGATCAAATATATAAGTTATTTTCAAAAATATTGTTATTTGGATTCGCCAATTTTGAATTCCAATCATCCTACTTCGAATTTCGTCTTTTGTTATGTAATGTTTAAATATATAAATTTTATTTCACAATATTTATGAAATTCAGCATTATAATTAACAAGAAAATAGATGGTAAATTATCATATTTCGAATTCCACCATTGTTTTTCGAGATAAAGGCAATAAAATTATACTAAACTTAAAATTAAAACAGTGGATAGAGATTAGAAGTAGAAGAACTTACCTTAAAAGCTTCTGTAAATGAAAAAGAGATTAATAGATTATTTATGAATTAAAGAGGGGGGAAAAAAAACAGAACAGAACACTCAAAGCTATGGATGAAAGAGCCATTAAATAGGAGGGACTCCCTAAGAAATTGCCAAATTAGAGATTTAGGAGAAAAACTCGTAATTAATTAAATATATAAGCAAATAAAATAAAAAAATTTGCTTTATGGGTCTGTTTGCTATGGAGGAAAATATTTTCCAACTCAGTTGATTTTCAATTCATTTTTTCATGGTTGGTTGGTATTACGAAATTGCTCATTTGTCATTTTGGCGGCAGCCTCAATATTACTTTGGTCATTTGGCCATTTTCTTTCTCATTAATAAAAAAAAAACTTTCATTATTATTTTTTATTATGCTATTTAAATTTAAAAAATCATTATTTTAATTTATTTTCTTGCTCCTTTTTAATTTTTTTAATAATTGTTTCATTTTTTTTTGTGAAAAAATATTATGTCATATTATTATTTTTTATTTATTAAGGTGAGAATACATGATAGTCAAATAAATATTGATATAGATATGATATATGATTATGCACCATTTATATAATGATGATACATTACATGCCTATTTATATAATAACAATACGCGTTTACATACTATTTATATAATAATATACAATTTATACAATATTGATACATTACATAATTATTTATACAAACATATTTATACAATAGATATACACCACATAAGTATTTATACAATAGCAATATATTACATATACACAATAATAATTATTTAAAAAGTTTTGAAGAAAAAGATATATTTTATTTAAAAAATGTAGTAAAAAAACAACAAAAAATAATTAGTTTTGTTAGAAAAAGAAACAAAGCCGCAAAGGAAGGGAAAATGAAAAAGAGAAGAAAAGAAAAAGAAAGGTATAACTTACACAAATCTCATACTTTTTGGAGCTAATTCCAACTAACACTAACTTTTATGAAAATTATCAAAAATTTCTTCTTTTTTATATAAAAAACGAAACCAATGATACATGTCGAAAATGTAGGAGCATTAAAGGATTTTAACTATGATACATGGAGAAGTATGAATTGTGATTTGTATCAATAGATGTTGCAATTTTATATCATTTAAGAAATTTTTATAAATTTTTAAAAGAGTCGGGATTATATGAAAATATGTAAACATAACAAAAAAAGAATGTTTAATGTCTTTGGGCTGATTTTGGGCTCAATAGTTGGGCCAATTTGTGATTCCTATAATTTATGTGAAATTGAATATGAGATGAATGTAGAACCTGAATTTTGTAAGACACATGTAATATTTAGAAGAAATAATTTGATGAAAATATTGATAACAAAATCACAAAGCCTCTTGAAGAATCTTTTAGAGTTGATTACTTTTTATATATCGTAGATCAAACTATTCTTTTACTTCAAAATAGATTTGAACAATTTGAAGCATATCAAAATATTTTTAGTTTCTTATTTAGTGATAAAAAAAATAAAAATCACTTTGAAGCATACCAAAATATTTTGATTTCTTATTTAGTGATAAAAAATTATATGATGGACTAAAAGAAAATAGAGCCCCTCTTTACGGTTCGGTTTTAGCCTCCAAGTCGGCTGTTACCATTTAAGTCATTTCATGTGAAAAAATAACAGCTCAAAAGTGAAGCCACCATAACAATTTTTATTTCTCAAGTCTTATTAAACTGTACACAAAGCATTAGGATGAGAAAAGGATAGTGTTTCCATCAAAGCATACCGAAAACACCTATATTATTCATCGTAGAAATTGAGGAAAACCAAAATTCATAACATTGTTGAACCTGGTAAATATATTGTCAAAAACAAAGGAAAATTTGGACTGAAATGTAGTCGCTCATCGCGTCCAGTTGCACTGTTTGATAGCAAAAAGAGGTCTTATTTGTTCTCCCTAGCTTAGCGTTGTTATTTTCTATGTTATATTTGTGAAGTCCCTGCAAAACAAATACAAACTCATATTCAAGTAAATTTGTGTGAAAGCTAAATTACAGAATATCATACTTACAAAAGTTAAACACATACCGAAATGGTTCATCACCATGTTGTTTTACCGCATCAATGATATCTCGATAAGTCACATTATTAAGCATCTCTGAGATATTCTCTTTCTTACTTTCACTCCCATTTGAAAAACTATTCGTTGCACGAACATGAGAAACACTGTTTTCTGGATTGTTTGGAGAGGTTTGTTGTTCGATAACTATGGGTTGACCAAAGAGAACAAATTGTGGTGCTTTTTTACGATGAACTTTCTCCGCAGTTTGGGTGGAACTTCCAAGGGCTAGCAAACAAGATACATCATCGTTGCTATTCGACTTGGAAATCTTGGTATTATTGGAGGTGCTAGGGGTTGCACGGTGAAGTGACGGGATATTGTCAGGAAATAGACATGGGTGCAACCTATTGGAATGAAGATTTGGTAATGATAAACTATACGGAGCATGCCTGGCTCCCTGAATGCCAACAGGGGTGTCGTTAGGAAGACAATGAAAGGGACCAATATTGGGCCTAAGAAGATGCTTGTCGGGGAAACTCAACATAGGAAGATTAGCATCTGGAGGAAAATCTACATGGTCGCGGGGAAAACCTGTCGTAGGAAGATGACCATCTAAAGGAACATCTGACTGATCAGATAATCGAAGTTTCTTTAGTGGGCGTGTGCAGGGGTTAAAGTGGATGGTGGGCATATTTGAGACTAATTCCACAAGCCATGGGTTGACACACGTCACATTCTGAAGCAGATTTGGCTCGTCCCATGTCACCTGATACACGTATCAAAGAAGCTACACTCAGAAAAATATCAACATTTTACTCTGCTTACTTGAATTTTGCATTCATTCATAAGGTGAATTAGCAATTAATTGAAGAATAAAGTTCGTATAGATTTACTCTATGTATGATGTAATTGTTCGCAAACTGAGATTCTACGCATCAAACATAGATCATATTACCTGAAGAATCCTCCAAGGTGAATCTGGCCATCGAGTAGGATCAGCAGCCTGAACGGAACATATAGTTCCCATGAACCAGCTTATAACCGAGTCTTCAGTTTCAAAGGGCATCTTGAATCTCATCCCTGAGCACCAAGGAATCTGCAATGCTGCCTTCACACGTGACGCCTGGACAAAAAACTCGGGAGTGCTAGTTCGAGGATAGAAGGTAACCTCAAAGGGATGTCTGTTAGCTGCAAGATTTGCAGCTTCAATAACTGATTCTGCCTTCATCTTTCCCTTGTTCATCAATTTCCAGCTTGAGTTGGTATTCTCATCATTCTTGAGAAAAGCTGAAAATCCTCCTTGTGGTATCGAAAATCTCCCAACAGGTGGAATCCACCAGGGAGAAGTCTCAGGTCCACCAGACAGACCCTTCTTTTTTACCCGACGAATGCCTACAAAAATTTCCTCATTTTCATCCCTTACAAACACAATGGAATCCCCTGCAACTAGCTTCTTCTCATTTACAAAAGTACTCCAACCGGTTGTTAAAAGATGTCGTTCTGGTGTCCCTCGATAAATATGTCTGAAACTCCATATCTTCCCATGAACATCCTTTGCTAAGAGGGTCTGGACAGGAGGATTTCCACTGTAGTCTAACGAAGGAAAGATGGTATCTGCACAATACTTGGGAACAGAAAAACCTCCACCGTTATTTGCATCTGATTGTGTCAATGTCTTAGCAAATGCAAGTGGCTTATCCGATCCAATTTTCACACCTATTCCATCATCAGCAACCTCAAACAATTCATTAGGACTAACAGGTTTCAAACTAATTTTAGCATAAACTTCATCAGTTTCGCCTTCTGCCATGTACTTAATACCCGATACTCTACAAGGAATGTAGGATGGAATCCTAATTTCACTCCTAAATTCGACACTTACACCCTCCTGTTCTAGGTGTCCTTGAGGAAAGTAGAACACTATCGAGTTAACTGCAGGCATTTTCACCACAGTACCAGCAAATGCATGCCACAATTGAGAATCTAAGCAATTCTCCTCTCTTACATTCTCCATTGATTCCATAACTAAACAATATAAATGCAAAATCATTATTTGTTATATGTACCAAACCAAAATTAACAAAAACTAAGGCTAAATAAAATCAAATCTCATACCTTTCTATATCTGAAACACTCATAAATCAAAATTCCCAAAAAAAAATTTAAGTCACCAGATGCTGGACTGACCTTTGAGTACAACTTTGACACTATTTATGAGAAACAAATCCCAACAAACCACCGAAAAAACACAGGAAAAACAGAAAGAGAGCCCTAGGGAAAATCGGAAACTGAAAAAACATGTTTGTGTTTTTCATTTTTCTCTCTCTTTAGAAGTGTTATTTGCAGTTAAATTTTGTGGGATTTTCGTTGTTTTCTTCACCTTCGTATTCGGATCTGGCATGCCTGGCTCCCTGAATGCCAACAGGGGTGTCGTTAGGAAGACAATGAAAGGGACCAATATTGGGCCTAAGATATATTTCATCATGTTTTTATTTGTTATTCAAAAAATTTCCATCGATAAAAAATTAATATGTTGATTCTAAGGAATTTATGATGTAACTTTTTTAATTAAAAAATTGTGTTTCGAATTTGAGTATAAAAAAATTAATAAAAAATGTTTTGAATATCGAACACAAAAATAATTAGTTTAATGCAGTTATTTGACATTTCATGTAGTGAGGGAAGATACTGTCATGATTATTGTTCTTAATTAAATAGGCATATTATTAATTAATATTAATAAAAGTAACAAAGATTTATTAATTAACTAACTATAATTAGGAGAAGGATAAACTTTTTTTACCGGTTAAGTAATTGTACTTTTGCCTAACCTCCCGCTTTATTTGGGTTAAAGTTTGTTGTAAGTTGTCTCTTCAATTTATTTTTAATTATTAATTAAATGAAATAAAAATTTGATTAATATTTTAAAACTTTTTAATTGAATTATTTAAATCTTATTATTTATTAATAAAATTTTTAAGAACAAGAACAAGATATCGTATTACAACAAATAGCTAATATTTTATCAATTGATAAAAAAATGGAAGATAACAAAATCAAATTCTAATTCAATAAAAAATGAATTTTTATGAATTTTTGGTTGGTTTTTTTTAACCATTTGATACTTTTAACCTGTTTTTCGGATAAGAAAGAAAATTTCTACTCTAAATATTTCAGAACCCAACAATTAATTTATTATAAGATTAGGTGGTACAGGTTTGAAGTGTCACATTCATCATTTTTCAATTAATATATTTATTCTCTTGAATTTAATTATAAGGGAAGCTGTTCAGAAAATATAGTGCAATTTAATTAGAGATTTTGAGGTAGAACTTAGAATATAAATAACAACTGAGTATTTATTTAAGTGGGCCAAGTGAATAGTTATTTAAGTAGGTAGATAAATAAAAAGGAAAAGATTCAAATATGTCGAGCTTTGAGAAAAGATTCATATTCTTGCTCATTTATGTCATTATCGTTTGACATAAGATACATCTATGCTATTATTTTTTAACTCTGTTTTGCAAAATCACTTAAACAACTTTAAACATTTTTAAATTAGAATTTTAGATCAAATGTAGTCTTTTTAGTCATTCTTCTTTAAGAATACCAAGAACACATGAAGAATACCAAGAATTCCCAATTTTTCAACTTCTTGTTAAGTTAGGTTGAATTCGAGGTCAAAAAATATTGAATTTTGATATTTAGCTTGGAGGAACGCTACTCTTGAAATTAAAGTTGAAAATTTGGGAGTGTTTGGTATTCTTAAAGAAGAATGACTAAAAAAACTACATTTTATCCAAAACTTTAATTTAAAAGTGTTTAAAATTGTGATTTTGCAAAATGGAGTTAAAAAATAATGATATAGATGGACCTTTTCTCAAACAGTAATGACATAAATTAGCCAAACTTTTAAGAATGACATAAATGAACCTTTTATTTTTTTTAAGTTTCATAATATATTTGAGTCTTTTCCCTAAATAAAAGATAGTGTAAATGATTGGATCAGGACTACTTGGTTTTATAGTAGAATTCTTTTAATAGACATATTAATATGATTTTGTTTATCATGTCAGAAATTAATAGAACACAGTAAATAATGGAGAAGGACACTTGTATTATTGACTTCCTGAAGAGTATTCAATAAAATAGATCTCAACTATCCTTTTCAAGTCTGTTCCATACAAAATAACTATTTTATTCCCTTTCGAAATAAGCTTAAAATCCACCTCACAAAATAACTATTTTATTTCTATTTTCCCAAAAGAATTTAGTTAAACACATAATTTTCAAGATTATAAAATTTTATTTGGTTGTTATATATGGTTTCATAATGTATTGTATTGTGTATTATTGTATTGTATCCTATTGTTTCAATAAAATACAATGTTTGGATAGATTGTATTGCTCTCCGCCGTTATATAATTTCATATATCCATAATTTGAATGATAAAACTATAAGAAAATGTAGGGTATGTGGTAGATACTAGATATCATAAAAAAATGGGGTAAATGATAAAATAAAATTATTAAATAATAAATAAAGTAAAAAATGAGAAGAAGATATTAAAGTAACGACACAACGACACTAAATCGATCACTACACAAAATGGATCTATTCATCTTTACCCTAAACGTATCTGACACCCATAGACTATTGCTAGTCCCCAAGCGAACCACTTGGCCTCATCACAGTCATTCAATAAATAAACTCCACCAATCAGCTGTAGACATAAGGAAGTAAATGAGCACATATCATCTAGTCTCAAGGTAATATTATAAATAAATGACTAGTAGAAAGAAACTAGCTTAACAAGTTTTAACATCAACGTCCGACTCTAGTCTATGAAGCCTCTGTCGCTATCAAGTGGGGCCAATGATAGATCCATGGCTACCTCAATCAAAATAATAGCGAATCAAATCTAACTCTAAAGTAAGATGAAATAAATATAATGAATCCTCCAAAGTAGGGGAGGCTCACCAATCAGTTGTACGTCCTAAATCCTCAACAATGCGCCTGTTGACAATCTTCAAATCTTGTATCTATATCATGAAATGATGCAGTCCCAGAGAGGGACGTCAGTACGTGGAATGTACTGGTATGTAAAATAGCTGAGTGAAATCGAAATAGGTAGAATAATATAAAAACAATGATCGACTCGAAATGATAACAATCAACTCATCAATCAAATCTGACTCAACTCAGAGGGACTCATCTCAAAGGAACCCAACTCAACTCATCTCATCACATCTCATCTCATCTCATCTCGACTCAGAGTACTCAAAGTAGAAACTTTCTGGGAGTTTCTCTTATCCGACAACAATCACTTATGAGCCAGTAATTGTACAACAATAACACTGATGTTGCCACAACTGTTCTGTACTTTCCAGTTAGAGAATGAATCAAAACCACATGGATAAGTTCAAATGGAGACAGCAGATAAGTCCTCTATTGATTTCAGGGACTTCTAATAAGAGGGGACCTCATCATAAGGTGATGTGGTGGTCCTAATCCATACCTACGCTTGGCTACTTAGTTTGACGAGTGCGAGTTAGACTAACTCTTATTCTTTTGGTGCTCGATACTCCTCCCATGACTCAATGCTCATAAAACAATTCATCCAATCAAACTATCTCAATCAGCCTCGTGGGGGCACAATCTCTCAATCAGTCTCATCGAGACTCTAATCATCTCATCAATCCATATCTCAATCAATAACTCAAGGATTTGAACAATCATTAGGGAACAATTGAATAGACAAATCGTTAGAGTTCATTTATGGAGACTCAAAGGACTATCAAGTTCTATCAACTCATCATCATTCTCATATCACAATCACAATCTCTATCAACATTCTCCATCAAGACTCTAGACTCAATCTCTATCTTTATTCATTCAATCTTTAAGAAAATAATAAGTAGGGTTTATGTAATAATTCATGTAAAAATATTCAATTCAAGAAAACAAGTTTATGATAATCATCAACATATGAAAATACATGTAGTAAATATGGTTTCTCAAGAAAATAATCAAGAATCAATGCATGTAGACTTAAGAACCTTCAACTCTCATCCAAGACCATCTATGTGTACATGGAAGAACAATCTCATGTTTTCATTTAGCCTTACATACCTGGGATGAAGCTTTAATGATCAATCTTCGAGAATTCTCTTTGAGTTTCCCCCAATCAAGCTTCTCTCTTCTCATCTCTCAAGCCCTAATCTTTCAATTGTTTTGAAAAGGACTTAGAATGAGATTTAAGACTCTATTTATACTTCAAAACGACCTAATTTGATCGTGATTTGAGTTTAGAATGAGGACTGGGCATGCACTAGTTTATTTTCTGAGTGAAAACTCAAAACGGTTGGAAAAACTATTTTTCTATGAAATACACATAAAACGAATTTCAGGAATGCGATTTATGCGTAATCTTTAGTAAATCACTTTTCGATTGATTTTTTCAATTCTCGTCGAAAAAAATTAAAAAAATATAAATATAGGTCCGCGTCCCAGGCACGTCGCGACTAGGGTGCGCACCAACACTGTTTCAGAATTAATTACGAAAATTTATTTTTTGACTCACTCACTCTAAAATTCGATCGAGACCATTTTCCCACTCAATTTTTCGTGTTGATCGTAAATTTGGTCTCGAATTTTCCATTAGAGCTTGGAAAGACGCGTTATGCGCACGATTCCATTCTAGAGGTATTTCGGTAATTTTACCAGATGCTACAAAAAATATGAAAGTTTATTTCACGTATATAGCAGTTTTAAATAATTAGAGAAGATAATTATAATTAATAATTTAATGCTATAACATATTATCAGTTTACCTTAAATTAAGAATTCCTTTTAATCTTTAAATAAAATATTATAAAAAGAATACCAAACATTTCTCTCTCTCCATAGTCCATATGTATTCAAAATATTCTAACCAAATATTTTTATCTCAACTACAATCAATATTGGCGATATCGACGATGATGTCACGCATCGTATTGGGGTGGCATGGACTAAATGGAGACTTGCATCTGGAGTACTGTGTGATAAAAAGATACCACCTAAACTCAAAGCTAAGTTCTACAGATTGGTGGTTAGACCATCTTAGCTTTATGGGGTGGAATGTTGGCCAATTAAAAAGGCACATGAGAAGATGCATGTCGCAGAGATGAGGATGTTGCGATGGATGTGTGGTCATACCAGGAGCGACAAGGTCAGGAATGAGACCATTCGGGAGAAGCTAGAGGTGGCTCCGATGGTCGATAAGATGAGGGAAGTGAGGCTGCGATGGTTTGGACATGTTCAGAGAAGGAGTACTGATGCTCCTGTTAGGAGGTGTGAGAGGTTGGTTTTAAGAGCTACGCAGAGGGGTAGAGGTAGACCGAAGAAGTACTGGGGGCAGGTGATTAGATATGATAAAGCGGAGCTTGATCTCACAGAAGACATGACCCTAGATAGAAAGAAGTGGAGGTTGCGAATTAGAGTAGTA
>DF360546.1:32199-78620 GCA_000787875.1 Solanum virginianum
ATCGAAAGAGTTTTTTTTTAAATGAAATAAATAGCTTTAATACTCAAAACGATCTAATTAATCATTACACTGAACAACTCGTTAGGTAATGTAAAAATAGCCCACATAAGTGCATGGGCTTTGTTCGTTCGGTGCTTCAATATTACACCATACATACAGTCAGTCAATTCCATTCGACTTTGAAGTTTATCGATTTTTGACTTATAAATTATTGATTTTGTAGATGTGCTAAATCATTATGAAACCATTAAGATATTTGTTTTATTGGTTATTGATCGTTATCTATTTAACAGTTTAGATTTTGACACAAAAAAATCTTTGAAAATCACTTATAAATAAAGTGACAATTTAGATGAATAATGCAAGTGTTTGGCAGATTGTATCTTGCTCAAAAATAAACATTGTCATATTGTAAAATAATATAAAGTTTGAGACAACTAAAAATAAAAGTATGAAACTAAACTATAAGTTAAAAACTTTATATACCAAATTGTATAAATATAAGTATATAATTTTCTACCGAATTAATATCGAATAACTCGTTAAGAGAAAATATAAAATTATTAAGAATTGATAACTTAATAATTAAAAAAAATCAAAATCGTTACTAAAATTGCTAAATATAATTCCTTAACAATAAACCAATAACTTTTTTGTCATGCCCCGGGAGGGTACCTTACACGTGACTGACACTCGAAGACTATTGCTAGTCCCCAAGCGGACTACCTAGTCTCATTTGTCATCGTTCAATTCATTCATCAGCAGAAGGAAACAATATAATGATAATAATTACTATCATATCTGTGGGCTCATACTATCGATATCAGTCTATCATACGGAAATAAAATAGATAACAAAATGTCTCGATGTAAAGAAATGAAGTATGAGGGAAAAAAACCTTCAACATTAACATCAACATCTACGTCTATGAAGCCTCCATACTATAGTCTAAGACGGTTCCATGACAGGCCATGGCTACCAAATATTAAGTAAAAGACTGTCCAATCATAAAAAAAAAAAAAAGAAGAAATATCCTCTGAATGTTGGGGAGGACTCACCTCTGTTAGGAATGAAGAGCTCTGAACCTCAACGATCGGGCTGCTGAAGTTTTCGGTCTATCGAATCTGCATGATAAAACGATGCAGCACCAGAGGGACATTAGTACGTGAAATGTACTGTATGTAAAACGGGCCAAAGTAAAAAGGAAACAATATACAATCCCTTATCAATCACTCACCCTCACCTCAGAGTAAAGGACCAGACTCTATCACTTCACTATCCATCGAACATCAAACAATCACATGACATTGGAGTTCTATCATCATGACATCTATCTGGGACTTTCTATAACCGACAACCACTACCTATGAGCCGATAGTGATACAACGAAGAAATGTAGTTGCCACATCCTTCCAGTACCTTGTCGGGGTAAAGGACGAGTCTGTCAATGGATCCAAAAGTCTATCAAGTCCTCTTTTGGGACAAAGGAAGCATCCGCTTTCATGGTCGAATCCTCTCCTACGTTGGCCACATAATTAATGGGTTCGAATGGGACACACTCTCACCCATTTCAGTGCTAATACTCCTCCTAGGGGTCAACATGCTTATAAGTCTGTCAATCCTTCAAGAAACCTCATCACGCAACCTCTACGGGCAAGATTTTCTATCCAATCTAAGGGAATTATACTCATTCAACGCTATCAATAATAGTTTCAGCTATCCCAGTCATCCACACACTCGATTCAGGATTCAGACTCAGTCAGACATCATTCTTAGACATTCAAGGCTCTAGACGTCCCCTAAGTTCATTATTCAAGTCATTATAGAGAGGAAATTTTAAAGATCAAATCATAATCACATAGTAATGAAAATATACAGTAAAATTAAACATGATGATCATCACTTCGTGATATAAAATTATAGTTTAGGGAATTGAAAATATGATTCAAGATGGTGTACAAGAATTAAAGCAATTATTCAAGAATTTGGAGAAATTTTTCAAACAAGAAACTTCCAAGAACTCCTAAATCAAGATCCTAGCCATGAATTTTGTCATCCTAACTCTATTTTGTCACATGGGAGATCAATCACATGCTTTTGGGTAGCCTTTACATACTTGGGAATGAAAATCCTTTGAAAATCTTGAAAGATTTTTGATATCCTTGCTTGACTCTCCTCTTCTTCTCTCTAACTTAGCGTAACAAAACTTTGAAAATAATGGGTCTAAACTCTTTTGTACAAAAAACGTCTTAAAAACTGACCTGGGGATATAAAAATATGTCGGAAAGAACGAAATTGACATTCCCGAATTAAAAGAAAATTTTCGGGTTCCTCCTGCTGTAGTGCGTGATGCGCACTAGTGTAATATTACACTTTTTCGCATTTTTCACAGTTTTCGTCAAATTTTCAAAAACATCTAAGTGTGGTTCGGCGTCCTCTACGCGTCGCGGAAGGGGCGTGGAAACCTTACTGTTTTTTATTTTCTTTGAGAAAATTAATTCGCATTTTTTTGCATTAAAGTCGAGTCAGATCATTTTTTGACTCAATTTTTCGCACTGATCGCAAATCCGGTCTCAAATTTTTCATCAGAGCTTGGAAAAATACGTTGGGCACACAATAAAGTTTAGGGATCTTTTAGTAATTTCATGGGATGTTACATTTTTTTAATTCAAATTATCAATTTCGATACAATTTTAAACAAACCTGCAACTAATCAATTCACATGAAACCAATAAAACAATTGTGAAAATAGTCACCTTAGTTTAGACATGGCATGATGGTTTCTATGTCATGTCAGAAAATTAGAATTAATATGCAGAATCGAATTTAACTCGACCTATTTTTATACTTTTCATATTTTTTGTAACGGATCGTTAAGGAGGAGCCGTTTACATTTTATATTCATGGCCTATTTAGAGTTTTATTTATTTTTAGATTCATAACCTATTTATATAATTTTAATGTATTTATAACTTATTTTGATTCACAGTTTGTCAAAAAGAAATGGCAGTTCACAGAAAAGTTTGACCAAATATTTTAGTATATGACAAGAAAAAAATTCAGAAATAGATGTGGTGATGATCAATGAATGATTGTTTTGTATGGGTCTCTCTTTTCAGAATCCGTGGAATTGTGCTGCTATTTTTCAGTGTGGACCCTTTCTTTCTGCCAATGCTCAAAATAGTTAAACTAATATTTATGTGATATTATTTTTTAATAAATTGACTAATTTATTTTAAAAAATAAATTTTATATTTAAAAATAATTAGCTTGCACTTTTTTATTTCATACCTAATTAAAGAGATTTTAGTCACACATTCTTTCTGTTCCATATGATTTTTTTTAATAATAAACTAATATATTTAATTTAGTCTTGCATAATTAAATTTAAGAGTCCATTTGAATTAACTGAAAAAAGTGACTTTTAAAAAGTTTTTTCAAAACACTTTTTAAAGTGCTGAAACTTATTTAAAAATAAGCAATTACATGTTTGGATAGAAGTGCTTAAGCTGAAAAAAAATTGTTAATGTGTTTGGTATCAAAGTACTGTTAAGTATTCTTTTTATCAAAATGTCTGAAATACCCTTAAAGAGTTACATATTATAAAATATTAATTATTACTCTAAATTTTTGTTTCTAAATTAGATTAAATTAGAATTAATTTATTTTAATTTATCTTCCATATAAATTGATTATATAAATTAATTTATATGTCCAAGTTATTTTTAATATTTAAAATATATAATTTTAATAAAATACATGACACATTTGAGTTTTTTTTAAATTATATTTGTAAAAGTAATGACTATATTTTTTATTTACCATAAACAGTTTATAAAAAAAATAAAATAAGGAGAAAATAATTTAGAAGGAAAAAAAAGAGCAAGAAAAAGAAGAAAAAAAAGGAAGAATGAAAAAAAGGAAGACAGAACGAACGAGTAAGGGAAAAAAAAAAGAGCCAAATTTTTTACAAAAATGAAAGGAAAAAATAAAATGAAAAAAAGGAGCAAAATAATATAGAAAATATAAACAAACATTAGGGATAAAAAAGTACATTTGTTGGTCAAATACAAATAACTTTTAAGCTAAAAAGAAAAAAGTTGGGGGAGATCAACTTCTAACTTTTGATTTATTTTAACTTATTTTAAGCTGATTTAAGTTTTGCCAAACATTTTCAAAAGTTAAAAAGAACTTAAAAGCAGGTTTGACCAACTTTTAAACTAATCCAAATACTCTCTTAGAGACGATAGGATAGATGTGAACTTTATATTTATCTTAAAAATGAGATAGAGAGGTTTTTCAATAGATCTTCCGATTGAGACAAAAATGATTAAGAAAAAGACATCACAAAATACAACGAGATAATGAATAGTAACAAAATAATAGAAAGTAATAAAATAATATTATAGCAAAATAATGTTATAAATCAGCTACCGAAACAATAGATGGTAATATAAGTTGAAGAACAAAAAATTAAAAGAGTACTCTTACGACTATTAGCAACGTTAACAAGACAATGCATTCATACCTACTATTAATACGGTAGGATTGTACATGAACTAATTGGTTCAGATTTTTTAAATATAAATTAAATTATTTGAGTCAAATTTTTAAATATATAAATCAAAATCAAATCAATAAAATTAGATTTTTTTGGAGATAAAATCCTCAGATAAACATATAATTAATTTATCTTTCAAATATTCTTAGTCATAGCAAGATACAACTATCTACAGTGTTACTTAAATATATTGCATACCAAACCAATAAAGTCAATTATTTTTATAAAGTCTTCAGACAAATATATAATTAAATATTTTGTCATTGATTTAGCAAAACATAATTTTAAATCTATTGGACTTTCAAATATTTTTAGTCATAGCAAGATATAACAATCTAGGGGCGTTTCTTAAATAAATACAAAATTATGTACTGAAGGATGACAATAATATTCAGCAAAAAAAAAATTATATAAATAAATATTGCATATTAATAAGTCAAAATCAATAATATTCAGCAAAAAAAAAAAAATCACATAAATAAATATTGCATATTAATAAGTCAAAATCATAATCTAAAAGTATTACATCATACTAAACAAACCTAATTAATATTATTAGTGACTTAACATTAAAGTAAAAATCTAAATTATATTACATATCTTAACCGTCTAAATCAACTCAAAATTTGAACTAAAGAATATATTCAACATTATTGTTATTTTTAGTGTTGAATTAATTTTTTTCTTTTGTTAGCATTAGTGATGATTTGATTTTGATATGAGTTTATTGAAGTTACTAGAATTCATGAGCTATAAAACTTGGGAAACTTATACAAATTTCTCTAGTTTAGGAGCTAATTACTTAGATACATTATAATTTGTAATATTACAAATCTTACAAGATTTTGTTGCATCCAAATATATATTTCTCGGGATGCATGAAGTCAAAATGAGATGTAATTTATTCTAGATATATTGTATTCAAATGAATTTGTATGTGTTTGGGATACATAGACAAATCTTGTTTGCCTCCCTCTCATCTCGCTCATCACTATCCTATGTATCTGGTATTCAAAATACGTGTGAATCACATTAAATACACAAAGATACATGTTTTTAATATATCTAGTGTAATTCACATGTATATGGGATACATAACTATCTCGCTCACCTCTGTCTCCATTTTACAACTCTTTAATTTCAACTCTTCATATGATATGTTTATGAACTATGAACACAAAATCAAAAGCACTTTGATACATTTAACACTTCTTTAATTTAACACCACCACAAATTTTGTATACTTTGCGTCTAGTCAAAACAGGACAAATAAATTAAAACAAATGGGTGATTGATTTAAAATTAAAAAAATTTTCTGCATATAAATTTTAAAATTTTCAAATCATGATCTAAATGCATATCCAACTAACAATCTGAAATCATGACTTCATATTGCATGTCCAAACACAAACTTAACTTCTTATTTCAGATGAAAAAATAATTGAATTTATCGAAAATATTTTAGGTATCTTATTAAACTCATATTTAGGTCACCATATTTATTGAGCCGCCCTTGATTATATGTATTAGTTATTTTTTAAAATGTATTTATGTAGATGTTGAGTGAATATTTGAAGAGTATAAATAAAGAGGGTAGATAAGAGAAGAGGAAAACAGTTTTTTTAACTGCCAAAACCCCAATAGACTCGGTCCCAAAAATACTCACTGTTTTTAATCCCAATTTATTAATTATTAATACACATAAAAATAATTAAATAAAAAAAAGTGTAGATATTATAGATATATACTACTACTTAATTATCATGATTTACGATTTATTACCTTTGTTCTAATTATGTTGTATGTTTATCTTCATTTGGATTCTTCATGTTTGTGTAAATTTGCAGCAGAGAAATTATCGTGAGTCATTTAAAACAACTAATTATTGCATTTTACTTTTGACTCCATTTGGATACATGGCATTTTTAAGACTTGGCTCCAAATCTGAGGCCTTCCGTCGTGAAGGCCAGGCTTGGTAAGCCCCTTTTGCAGTCTTTTTGTTCATTCCGTGTTCAGTATCTGCTTTGTTACTCTAATGAATTTGGATTCATGTTGATAAAAAAAAAATTCCATTCATGAGGCTGGAACCTGAGATCTCTGATCAAGGGTGTAGGGATTCCTCGGTGATTTGTGATTAGGTTTACTTCTGGAGTGACAATAATTGTGATGATAATAGTAAAGAACAATATTGCAGAGTATCACAGAAATTAAACAAATCCATCCATTTGATTGGAAACGATAACAAAATGCATAAGTCGTTAGAAGGAGTTTGTCTCCCTGTTAAACATATCACATTTGTGTTGAATTGCATTAAAAAATCAAGCAAATGCTTGTAATCTCTCTTTGCACTAAAAGTAGTTCAACCTTGCATAAGCATTTCAGCTAAGTTGCGCATACTCTTCACTTTCAATATTATACTCTAGTTGGATTCTCCAAATTAAATACGCTACATTTTGGGAATCAGACATGTATCCATTGATATTTTTGAAGAGTCCAAGCAACTTAGCGTTTCCGCATATTAAAAGTTAAATCACTTTCAGTAGGTGTTTTGTTAGAACATGACTCTTGTGGTCTTATTTTTTTCGTGATAGATTAGGCATGTAGTGTATACATGATGGAAAACAGAATTTCATATGGAACCATTTGGTTTCTTGAATATACACTACAACAACAACATATCCAGTAGAATCTCACAAGTGGGGTCTAGGGAGGTTAGAATGTACACAGACCTTACTACTACCTTATAAACATTTGATTTATTTGTGCTTCTGAAGAAGCAAAATTAGCAATGTTTTCTTTGAATTATGAAGCTTATGCATGAACTATCTTCAGGCATTGCACATCAGGGCTTCCTAGTGATGTTACAATTGAAATTGGAGAAATGTCCTTTTATCTACACAAGGTAAACCTTCTTTTGTTGATATCAATTACTCCTTTCGTCTCAATCTGATTGTTAGGTTTTGACTTGGCATGGAGTTTAGGAAAGTACAGAAGACTTTTGAATTTTGTGATCTTAGACTAAAGATGTGTAGAATGTAGTAAAGTGTTCTTTAATCGCGTAATCTTATACATGCCACTTGGAATTAAAAGGAAAAGTGAAACAAAGGGGTTTTGTGCATTATCTAATTTGCATATCGCTTTGCAGTTTCCATTGATATCAAAAAGTAGACAACTAGCAAAGCTAATAAAAGAATCATCCAACGACGACGTATCAATATGTGTCCTGCAGCTCAATGACATACCTGGTGGTGCTAAAGCATTTGAGCTAGTAGCCAAATTCTGTTATGATGTCAAAATAGAAATCACTCCTTTGAATATAGTGAGCCTCAGATGTGCATCAGAGTATCTGCAAATGACAGATGAATATGGTGAAGGAAATCTCATTGCACAAACAGAATCTTTTCTTAACGACGTTTTCGGGAATTGGACAGATACCGTAAAGGCTCTTGAAACCTGTGAAGAAGTTCTACCACATGCTGAAGAGCTTCATATTGTATCAAGATGCATAAATTCCTTAGCAATGAAAGCTTGTACCGATACAAAGCTGTTTAACTGGCCTGTGTCGGAAAATGGTCACGAGGATACAGCAAGCGCGCATGTATGGAATGGTATATGCACCGGATCCAAGACACAGCCGATGACAGATGATTGGTGGTATGAAGATGTGTCGTTCCTTAGCTTACCTCTGCATAAACGGTTGATTCAGGCGGTTGAAGCCGGAGGAATGAGTCCAGAAAATGTAGCAGGTGCACTTGTCTTTTATGCCAAGAAATATATCCCCCTGATGAATAGACAGGCAAGTTTCAAGGATGCTACTAGCCATAACAAATCAGGGTCAACAATTTCAACTCCATCGGAAGGAGACCAAAGGGCGCTTTTAGAGGAGATAATGGAGTTGTTGCCAAATCAGAAAGGAGTAACAGAAACCAGGTTTGTGAACTGTTAGAGAGATCATACTTTTAATTACTTAATCATATTACGTCTTAAACGCCTTTTTTCCCTCTTTGGGTAGCGATGAGATTTGAACTTGACGGCATGCTTGGTATGGAGCAAATATTTTTCAGTTTTTTCATGATTGGTTGGTCAAAATGTTTTGGACAACATTTTCCTCTGGAAAAACAAGTTCATTCAAATTGAGAAAAGTGACTTTCCTAAGTGGTCTTTCTAAGTTCATTGTATCCTCCCTATGTTAATGTTCCCAACCTTACCCCTACCACCCCTTGATCACACAAAAGAATCCAACTTTTTCCGATTTATTAGTTTTGTCATAAAAAGTATAGGATTTTGTTACCTCTCCAACTATCTCTTTGTTAGGCAGCATTTTTTGTGGCACGAACACTTATTTGTTGAGGAGAAACTCATCCAATTCAGAATTGTTGATGTTAATATTGATCGATCATAGAAGAAAAAATATTATTCATTCTGATTAAGCTTTTTTTATATTAATATGAAAATCTTTCTCAGATACAAGGAAATGATTCAGGTCCAGAAATAAAGATCTAGTTCTCGAACGAGCAATCGGAAAAATCCCACCCGCATAGTGTTTTTTCTAGATGAAAATATTTGTTTGCTTACTTAGCATATACCAGAAACTAAGTAAGAAAATCACTTATTTACGAAATAAGAAAAAATCTACGAAAATATTTTCATTCATATCCATAGTAAGACCTTTTGCCTGCTCTGGTACCACCACATTGAGCTGTATACAAACAACAACATACCTAGTGGAATCCCACATTGAACTGTATGAACTATCTTATTTATAAGCTTTAGTTGTCATAGAGAGCATACATTTAATTACGCATTTAACATATGAATACAGGTTTCTTCTTAGGCTGCTCCGTAGCGCTATGATGCTACAAGCAAGTCCATCTTGCAGGGAGAATTTGGAAAGAAGAGTGGGATTGCAGTTAGATCAAGCTGCACTAGATGACTTGTTAATACCAAATATGGGTTATTCAGTGGAAACTTTATATGACATTGACTGTTTTCAGAGAATTCTGGACCATTTTATGTCAATTGACCAGGCTTCTTCTGCACCTTCTCCATGTATTATGGAAGAAAGCCAATTGATGGAAGGTTCAAATTCCTTGACTACATTAACAAGGGTGGCAAATCTGGTGGATTCATATCTTTCTGAGGTTGCTCCTGATGTTAATTACAAGTTCCCGAAATTTCAGTCTCTTGCTGCCACGATCCCAGATTTTGCAAGGCCACTCTCCGATGGTATCTATCGTGCAATTGATATATATTTGAAGGTAAAAAATAGCAATTTTTGATGAGTTTCTATGTTATGGTAAAATAGCAACAAGAATTGACAAAACTCATTTCTCTACCTCCTCTTCTCCATGTGAAGTTTTTACTTTCTTTTACATTATTGGTGTAGTTTAATCTATGATAGTAGTTTAGTTACCATTTTTGTTAGATTAGTTACCATGTCATGTTTTACTTTCTTTTACATATTTTGTGTAGTTTGTTAAGATTTATGACAGTAGAAGGTTAGTAAGTAATTGCACTTTTTCCTGAGAATCAGGTTTGATACACTATACCTGATTCTCCTCCATTATTGTATTAGTAGCTTTGTTCTCATAGTTTCATATCCATCGATTCAAATTATTACCTGTTATTTCTTGTGCTTCTGTTATCACGCTATGTGGTTGTCGCTATTGCTCCGTTTCTCTAAATGCTATGTAACGTTTCCCAAATTATTTACTATGTCCTCTTTGATTTTGTATTTTTCTTTTCTACTGACCTTTCATATGTGTTATTTGAGGTAAGAGTCTTTTTTACACAGCCTCTCTACCTCAACGAGATAGCGGTAAGGTTTGCATACACCTTACCATCCTATGGGATTACACCGGAAATATTATTGTTGTTGAGATTTACATATATTCAACTTCAGAGATATCTGATATTGTATATATATTTTTATACTGTCAAGTGTGTTGAACATAATCTTCTCAACTTATACACCCTTTCTTGCACATTTCAATTTTTAGGCACATCCATGGCTCACAGACTCGGAAAGAGAGCAAATCTGCAGAATAATGAATTGCCAGAAGCTCTCGTTGGAAGCATGCACACACGCTGCTCAAAACGAGAGGCTACCTCTTAGGATCATAGTTCAAGTCTTGTTCTTTGAACAACTTAGACTACGGACATCAATATCTGGATGGTTCTTTGTCTCGGATAATCTTGACAACTCCCAACATACTACTACTCTTCATGGAGACAACCGGAATGCAAACACAGCAAATGGGAGAGGATCAAGTATCGATGACATGAGGGAGCGTGTTGCAGAGCTAGAAAAAGAGTGTAACAGCATGAAACAGGAGCTTAAAAAGGTGGTAAGAACAAAGAAAAAGTGGAATCTGTTTTGTGGAAGAAAATCCGAGTGTGACTTGAATTCAGTAAATCCCAGCAAGTTACAACCTCCACATGTTAATCAGCGTAAAAATCAAAAGAATAGAGACTCAAGCTGAAGTTAGACGTCGTTTATTTACTGTGTTTTATTCTTTTCTTGCCATCACGACTTCTTTCAGTATCATGTATCCGCGCTCACAATTGACCCCTTGGTCCAACAAATTAAGTTTCCAACAAAAATTTTGTGCAACAATTCCTGCTCATTCATTTTACAAGATAAATGGTTCACACCAAGATACATCTCAAAGAGCGATCTATGTCATTATGTAGTCCATTATCAACTAATGGATATAATGTCACAGGTCAGAATCATTCCTCAAGGCAATTTTAGAACATACACAGTAAAAGAACATATACGTGTGAGTACTCTCATTAATCTAGATGCAGATGCCGAAAATTTTGTACCAACTTTGGTGTAAAAGTAGTAGAAGCAGGTGTTGAAGGGGCAAACTACTCACGAGCTTTGCCGCAATTTTCATCATTTCCAGGCTCTGCCATGTAGATTATACATTCGTAAGAGCGACAATACGTTCAGCAAGAGTGTTGAACCTAAAAAATAACCAAATAAATGGACACTATGCATATGGTAGATTGAGCTTTTCTCAACTTCCATCAGCCTCTCTCCAGTTGTATAGTACCATTATCAAAAAATGGACTTATTGGGGTGAAGGAAGTGAGTGAACAATTTTGTCAAAGGTTGCTAACCGTGTAGTTCAAAAACATACATTGATGAGTTCTTGGCTCCGTCTGTGAAAAGACTATGCATAAATTTGAAAAATGAACATCTGAGTTGTTTACCTCAAGTTTTTCCCTGTCAAAAAAGATGTAATGTAACACATTCAAAATTGACGCCTGGGAGGGCGCTCTTCTGCAGCGCTTACGCGAATGGACCTGCCATCAAGGTCCTGCACCACAAATCACACCAAATGCATAACATCAGAACAGCCTGATGAGAATATAGATCATCTTTTAACAAAAACAAGTCCATTGAGAAACAACATCTAGCAAAACTGAAACCAAAGCATGATTGTGGAGAACATCTAAATCATTAGTTTGAAGACAATGAAACAAAATAAAGCAAGTCAGAAAGGGGATTATATTTGTAAGCTAAATAACAAAGAATAATAAATAAGGAGAAAGTGCAGTGACGACATATTTTGTCAGCAAGTGTAGTAATGACATATTTTGTCATTACTACATCATTTCTTTTTTCTCTTCTTCCTTATTTCATATTTTGTTTCAAGAAAGAAGTCATATATATACTTGTTAAAGCTTGCCCATTAAGTATGGTGTATGGCCTTGTTTCTGCCATGTATATGGTTATGAAGTTGCCATGCAAATGGTCATAAAGTTGCCATGCATATGACCTTGTTTTTGCCAGGTAAAGAGTAAATATTTATCATATAATATTTGTGTTCACAAAATATTTTTATGTAGTCATCAATGCCATATTTATGACTAAGTAATGACATATAGAGAATAGTTGAAAGTATTTTAAAAATATCCAACAATCCTCTATATATTTTTAAAATATTTTAAGAATACTAACAAGACTTGCTTAATTTTGTATGATCAAAATGCTATTGGTTTGGTGGCTTTTGGACTATGAACCAAACTTAGATTGATAAAATTTAACTTACAGAATTATTGATGAAATATAAAATTTCTATGAACCAAAAAATCTTTATTCTAAGTCAAAGATTCTACCAATCACATTTTGATCCTTATATTTTGTTGTTCAACGCGGTTTTGCGCCAATACGCCATGTGCGTGCCTGGTTATTCATGAGAGCTCTAGAGATTACGCCAAAGTCTCATAGGAGCAGCCTCACTCCACTTCTCATATAGGTGAATTCATCAAGTGTATACTGCTTTAAATACACCATCCACAAGGACTATGAATTCATTAAGAGTTAATAACTCGTCCCTCATAATTAGTAGCAGTTCAAACACTCAGTGTCAATATCAACTTGTTACTACCCATATGAACCTACTTCATGGGATCTCCAATCACATAGGTTGGGTTACCCTCTTTATTGACAATCATATTGGCCTCAAACCCATCTTTTTTGAGGTTTGAAGAATTAATTTTCTTCCCATGAGTTTAGTCAGTGAATCGGCTGAATTCAATTCTGACTTCATATAATCAATGGAAATTATTTCATCTTCCAGCAGCTTAACGACATCACGTCTCAATTTCATGTGAATACATAAAAATATTAATAAATACTCATTCTTTACATGGCAAAAACAAGGCCAAATTCATGACCATATGCATGGCATTTTATGACCATTTGCATGGCAACTTTATGGTCATTTGCATGACAACTTCATAGCGATATGAATGACAAAAACAAGGTCATACACCATACTTGATATCCAAGTTTTAACAAGTATATATATGGCTTCTTTCTTGAAACAAAGTATGAAGTAAGGAAGAAAGGAAAGTTACTACACTTTCTCCTTATTTAATATTCTTGTTATTCATCGTACAAATATAATCCCCTTTCTGACTTGCTTAATTTTGTAATATTTATATTTTGTTGATTCTTGTATCCTCTGAGAAACATTTCATGCTACTAAATAGTTTCTTAGGACAATACCTAACACGACTCAAGTATTATTTTTACTACATGTATACTACTTAAAATTATTATTGTAGTAATATTTATCTAAATTTCCATTGATTATTTTGACATTTAAACTTTTTTCCCGTATTTCATCTTCCCAAGTATAAATATATATAGAGAGATTTTTCTCCTACAAAAACAACAAATATTGGCAAATACTGAGAACAGGCATGTGTATTTAGCATGTGAATCAAGATACATAATCAGGCTTAGTAAGAATACACTTACAATGCCATTAAAGCTATCAATTGCGTTGTTGACCTCTTGAGCAGAACTGTATGTTACAAATCCAAAGCCCCTTGATCTACCACTATCTCTATCATAGACTACTTTGGCATCCACGACTTTGCCTTGTTCGCTGAACAATTCTCTAAGTGAAAGGTCATCGACACCCCAGGAGAGGTTTCCTACATAGACTCTGTTGGAGCTATCAAAATTTCTCCCACCGCGTGCACCTCCAAAAGAAGAATTCTCATTTCTCCCACCTCGTGCACCTCCAAAAGAAGAATTCTCATTTCTCCCACCTCGTACACCTCCAAAAGACCTCTCCCTTTTGTCTGGTGCTGGCCCAGAGTTCACTCTCAAGGCTCTCCCGTCCATTTCCTGCAAACGTACATCAAAACATTTACTTAGATATCTACATCAGAAGGCTGAAAGTGATGCATGTCCAAGCACTTCTTTTGGAAAAGACAAGATTTTTAGATTACACAAATGACAAGTAGAAAGTGTTTCATCTGCTAAATAGTATTGCAAGTTGTAATCACCTATGGAAACACTAAACAGACATTGTAATATAAGTGCACTTGAAGATAATAATGGATGGCAAGCATAAAGAACAAGACTTTACATATCCATTGAATTGTTGTTCAGCAGCTTCCACTTCTGCTTTCGTCGACATTGTCACAAAACCAAACCCTCTGCTTCTTCCTGTGAGCTTGTCATATATAACCTGCAAAATTGTAACAAATTTTAGTACTTCATTATCCTCCAAGACAATTCTTGAAATTCCACTCTATCCAACAATCCAATAAATAAAACATATAGAAAAAGTACAAAAAAGGGGTGCCTACAATATCGAAAAAGCTGCATATCAAGTTACTTATCATGTTTATAATTATGGATAAAGTTACACATTAAAGAACCTTAAAATATCCCATTTCCCATTAACAATGTCCAAAGAAGGCCAAACACAACACAATGTGTGAAAATGTTTCAGTTCAAGTCCAAATGAGTAGTAAGAGGGCACAATTATGATATTTAGTTAATCATTTTCCAACAACAGAAATAATGGATATTTAGTTAAATTACCTCGACCATCTCAACATTTCCAGCTCGTTGGAAAAGCTCGGCAAGTGCAGCACTGTCAGCACTGAAGGGCAAATTACCAACAAAGAGTTTAAGGTCCGGAGAGAAATCAGGTTCTTCTACTTCTCCCACATCGTCTTCCAGTTGGTCAAATTCAGACAAGGCCACGTTACGAACAAAGCGAGAAGAGAACGAAGAAGATTCAAAAGGCTTGATAGAAGAAAAAGGGGTTGAAGAAGATAAAGAAAGATTCAGAGAAGATGAAGGAAGAGAGAAGAAGGAAAACGAAGTTACTGTAGAGTTGGGTTTTAGAGAAGAGAGGGCTTGTGGGGTTACGAAGAGAAATTGGAGAGAAGAAACTGAAGAAGCCATTGTTACAAAGGCGCCGAGTTGAAGAATAACAGAAAGATAAGGTTTTTCAAGATTTTGAAGAAGGCAACGTTTATTTATAAGTGGGAAAATGTGTAGATATTTTTGTTTTAGGTTAAGGCCTAAAGGGGAATAAGGCCCAATGGGTTGATTTGCTTATAGCTAAAGTGGCAAATACCAAAGCCCATCAAATTTTCGTATTTTCTTGGAGGCTTGGACCTAATATATTAAGGGGTCATTTGGTTTAAAACAATTTATCTCGGGATTAATCATCTCAAAATAAGTTATTCATTATGGGATAAATAATTCAAGAATCTCCACTCAAATATTGAACAAAACAATTTTGCATTTGTTTTGATAGTATTGTATCATATATCAAATGACTCCTAAAGGTTGTACACTTGATATTGTTTGATAGAGTGCACAATAATAATATTTTGGAATTCATAATTGCATAAAAAAATTTAAGATAGTGATTGCGATGCGTTGAAGCACTTCTTTGATGGTTCTTGTACACCTGGCCTTCCTAAAATTCGCTTGAATAAGTAGAATTATTAAACCATACAACCAACAAGCAATGAAATCAAAGACCTCTTCGAACCATATATCTTATATCAAAAGCTATAAATATAAGATAAGTAAACTTCTTCGAACCATATAAGTGTACTTAATAGAGTGTATTAGTAGTAATGAGATAAGTTATATGAGGAATATTTCTTATTTATTGTTTGATTTGATGTATTAAGAATAGTTGTCTTTTCTCAATTTTTTTTCATGTATTAATAATTCATATATTGCTGACATTTTCTTATGTGTTAGCTAGTTATACACGCTGTATACTAAATAGAGTGTATATATTAGTTATACATAGGCTAAAATTATACCAAACAAAAGATAAAATAATATCATGGCATTTTTTGAAATATCCTACCAAGCGATCAATTATATGTATATTTATCAGATAATTGTATATATGTAACTGCAATATATATGTATTTATATATATAGCAAGAGATTACGAAGAGAGAGAGGGGGGGATGAAGAGATGAGAGAAAAAATAGCAACAAAAACCCTAAGTATAACTATACATTGTAATTTTTTCAAACTATAGTGATATAATGTAAATACATGTCTTGAAAAATATTATAGCGAAATGACTATAATTAATAATAAGAATAAATTATTATTTCTTGATTTCATAAAGTAACTAAATATTATTTGATATCTATTTTTAATATAATGAATAAATAAAAATTGACGGAGAAATTATACTCATACTTCTATTTGAGGACTATCTGCTGTTTATTACACCAAAAACTTTTGGTGAGGTATTAAAGTTATTGAGATACTATGTGACACAAGGGAATTCTATAATAAACAAAAGGTTTAAGTTATCAATAAATATTTAAATTTTCAACATTTAAATTATTCAAAACATTTACTTATTAAGCACAAAATGTTGATTTGGCAAAAAAATATAAAGTGTGTGTAATTCACTTGTGCTGACGTGGCAAAGTGATAAATTAAAAGAAAAAAATTAAAATAATAAATTATAAAAAGACAAAAAGGAAATGATCTGTTTTATAATTTATTATTTTGATTTTTTTCTTATTTATATGCCAAATGTAACTTTTAATATGTCAAAATGTCACGCCAGCATAAGTAAATTACATACACTTTATATTTTTTGCCAAATCAACATTTTGTGCTTAATAGATACATATTTTAAATAGTATAGATGTTCAATAGGAACTAGTCTTAATTGAAATATCTAAGTAAAAAATACGGACAAATTTAAATGTCTATCGCTTAAGCCTAAATAAAAATATAAAAGCAATTCATTGAGTGAAAAATACAGTGGAGGCTTACCTAACAAAGCAAGTCCACCCGTTTGTTATTCATTCAGAGACTTTTTTGTTTGTTTTTTTAACTATAAAATATATTTACAATTATCTTTCTTCTTATAATTAATATATTTATCATCATCAAAGAATATGAAATAATAGCTAGAGTTGGGATAGAGATAACTATTGCGGCATATGCGGTGAAAATTATTGGGATAGAGATAACAAGGCGGCATACGAAATCTAACAACTCAAATTGTGATGAACTTTTGCTGAAAATATTGGGGGAAGTTTTGTGGTTTGTTATAAATAGTAATTGGGTAAACAATACAAGTCCTACTAGTTTAGGCCTAACTATGAGTTTTCAAACCTATCATTTGCGTAAGATTTTGGTCTTCAGATATATGAGTCGAAATTAGGTGTAATTTATTTTATATACATTGTATTCAAGTGAATTTATATGAATGGAATATAGTAATACTCTCATTTGCCTCTTTCCTCTCTTGCTCGCCTCGCTTCGCTTCGATTCTCTTCCGCATATTTTTCTGTGTATCTATATTTTAGAATGTATCTAAATTATATGTGGGATAATCTAGTATTTCAGATACATGTATCTAGTGTGAATGTGTGATTCGCATGTATCTGGAAACACGAACTCTCTTGCTCCCTTCTCTCCTATCTCGCTTGTCTCCTCCCTTATGTATCTATACTTCAAAGTGTATCTAGAAGAAAAATTGCATGTATGTAGATGTATTTGACTTAAAATCTGATATGAAATTGCTAATTAATACCCCAAGACAATATGTAATTATTTCAAACTATATAGCAAATTGATAAATATGATGAGAATGTTTGTATAATTAGGTAGTTTTTCCTCGATTCTAAGCACGTCACATATTCCTTTATTAAAATAAAAGAAATTTTTTGACCAAAATATAATGTAAAAGATATATTTAAATAAATATAATAAATATATAATAAAAGATATATTTAAACTATTTTACTTAAAAAACGATGTGTATTTTGAATAACACAAAATAGTTATAGAGAAAGTAAAGTGTTGGTACTGTAAACGTGGGATCTCTCTTATTGATGATCAAATTTCCTGTATTGTTACTGCTGGATTTACTTGTGGCAATTTATTGGTAAGCAATATCTAATTTCCTATGAATTTTCTTACATTTCCCTTACTAAATGCTTGAACAATTAGTGGTGCCCATGAAGTGCTGGATAAAATATTCATCAGGTCTACAAACGTTCTATTCTCTTCGAACCTTATTTTATGAGATTTCACTAAATTGTTGTTATTGTTACTAGAGTTCTATAATTTGTATTGATATTATGATAAAAATGTTTTTTCCATTTTATTTTACGAGGAATAACCCAAACTTTATAATAACAACAATAAGGGACAAACAAACAATTTGTGGGCTCAAAATAATTTTCTGTATTTCTGATTTAAAATTTTAACAACTATTTGTACAAGAAAATGAGTGAGTTCCAATCCAATGATGCTCCTTTTTACGTCTTATCTTCTTGAATATGTTGGGAGGGTTGTTAGAAACTCGAAGGCTTCGATCTAGATATGAATAATAATAATATATTTAGAATAAGTTAATAAGTGAGGTTCGAAGAGTGTGAAGCTATATAAAACCTTATTCTTTCCTTGAGCGAGGTAGAGTTTGTTTTCAGGAGCATATATAGGAAGAATTATGCAGATTCACGTGAATTCATATTTTCGCTCCATAGATCATATATAATATATGATAGTATTATATTTTTTAGAAAATACTTAAAAAAATAGATGTGTAAACCCACATACCAAGTGTCAATGTGATGTTGATTGGATGCATTGAAGTTAGATTAGATCCCACATCTATCTTCTTCTTTTTTTTTTTCTTTCAAAAATCTGACAACACATCCCTAAGTGGTTATTGGTAGAACTTTGGCATTTCAATTAATTTTTTTGTGCTACAACCTTTCAAAATTTTCAAGTATATACCCTGAAAAATTCCTAATTTTATTTAGCATTGTAATTTCTTTTTGTATAACTAAACAAATGTTTATTAAAATTACTATTTGAATATATGAGAATTAATTTTGGAACTATAATTTTTAAAAATTCAAGTGGCTCAATAGTAAGAACATAAGGCCAAACTGATCAAATTTATATCTTAAATTCACCTTTCATAATAATACACCCATCCTCTCAAAATCTTGGATACGTTTCTGATTGTTCCCATAAGACCTCTGTTTTGAGAAAAGAACTTCCAATAGGAGCTTAAAAAGTATAAGAATGAAAAGTTAATGATTAAAAAAATTGAAAAGGGAAAAAATTATTGACAAACGAAGGAGTAAAAATAACCAAAGTAAAAAGGAACAGTATCAGTAGTAAATTGAGAAATAGACAATACTAGCGAATAGTAATGAGACTGATAAAAAGGAAGGGAAAGCACATAAAATATTCTAAATTCTTGCGACTATCTACTAACCTTCAACTTTCGCACCCCCATCTTAGACATGAATAACAACAACAACAATATACCCAGTGGAATCCCACAAGTGAGGTCTGAAAAAGGTAAAGTGTAGACAGACCTTACTATTACCTTATAAAAGTAGAGAGACTGTTTTCAGAAAACCTCGTCCCATCTTAGACATGAATAGAGACAAATAATAAAACAAAGTAAAAATAGGAAAATCCCATCCTATGATAGCAATGGTGGACCTACACTATAGTCAGTGGGTGCTCAACCACCCATTGTATTTGTCACAAACATTATCTTTTTGTTGTATTGGATGAGGCCAAATGGCAATAAAACATGTGTTGTTGGCATTTTATCTCAAAGCTAAAATGAATCCTGTGAATTGTTATTGAGTTTTTAGTGTAGAAACTGAAGAGTGAAGGTGAAAAAAACACTAGAGATGGAGAAGGAGCCACTGAAATCATGTGGAGCATTCATGGAAGAATTCACACTAGAGCCAATTTCCTCTGCTTCAGAAGATCTCCCTTTGAATGGTCTAACTTTTGCTGTGAAAGACATATTTGATGTGGAAGGACATATTACTGGTTTTGGAAATCCAGATTGGGCCAGTACTCATTCTGCAGCAACGTCTACTGCGACAACTGTTGTATCTCTTTTGAAAGCTGGTGCGACTTGTGTTGGTAAAACCGTGATGGATGAAATGGCTTATAGCATAAATGGTGAAAATTTTCATTATGGAACACCTGTTAATCCTGTTTCATCTGATAGAGTGCCTGGAGGATCTTCAAGTGGATCTGCAGTTGCAGTTGGTTCAAAACTAGTTGATTTCTCCTTGGGAACGGATACTGGCGGAAGCATCAGAGTTCCTGCATCGTATTGTGGAATTTACGGTATTAGGCCTTCTCATGGAGTTGTTTCAACTGACGGAGCTGTACCTATGGCACAAAGTTTTGATACAGTTGGATGGTTTGCTAGGGATCCGTGTGTCTTAAAGCAAGTTGGAAGAGTGTTGCTTCAACCTGATCTCGATTCGAAAGGTCCTACTAACATTATCGTAGCAGAAGATTGCTTTAAGCTTCTGGATTCTAAGAGTAATCACCAATTGATTGAAACACCAGTTAACGCGATTCGGAAGTTATATGGAAGTGATTGTGTGATTAGACATGTGTGTCTAGGGGATTACATTGAGGAAAATGTTCCAAGTTTGAAAAAATTCATGACTATTGAAACTTGCAGTAATGATTACATTCCATCCTCTTTGCGAGCTCTTTCAGCTGCAATGCGGTTGCTACAGAAGTACGAATTCAAGGAGAATCACGGAGAATGGATTAGTAATGTCAAGCCTAGTTTAGGTCCTGGAATAGCAGAACGCGTACAGGACGCGCTGAAAACCACAGATGAGGATATTGATGTGTGCCGATCAGTGAAGGCTGAGCTTCTACCAGCTCTCGGAGCCCTACTTGGGGATTGTGGAATACTTGCAATCCCAACTGTTCCTGGACCTCCTCCAAAACTAAGAACTGATACGACTGAGCTGGAAGGATTTCGTGCTAAAGCTTTTAGTCTTTTATCAATTGCTGGAGTATCTGGATTTTGCCAGGTTAGCATTCCTCTAGGAATACAAGATAATCTTCCTATATCAGTTTCTTTACTGGCAAATCATGGTTCAGATTGGTTCCTGCTAAATGTTGTTGAGACTTTTCACAATGTTCTCAAGGACCAAATCTGACTTTTGTGAGATTGACATAACAATTTCAAGGTCACATTTGTTTGTTTTGGCATCAGCACGTTTATTTATTTACTGTGTCATCTTTAATTTATAACCATTTTTGATCAATGCATTATAAGCTTGAAAGCATCATTCAGACTCTCTACAACATACTCATAACCGAGTCTATCAGCACAGCCCCGGAATTCATCAAGTTCGTCCTCTGGAACTTGTATGCCAACTAAAACATTTGCACCAATTTGTCCCTTTTCAAACCAAATATGGGGAAAAAAAAGATCAAATTACTCCAAAATAATAGCAAAGAGACTAGATACTTATAGTAGAATGGAGCTTAAAGGTTCTAAATGGGTACCTGTGCGCGATAATGGATCAAACTTATATTCCAACGTGGACTGAAAGCATTTACAGCCTTTAACAAAGCACCAGCTTTCTCAGGGAAAGTGAATCGACAAAGAAGCTCATTGTGAAGATTTGATCTACCGCCTATCTGAACGATTTGTAGCAAATGGGAAAGTCTTAAGTAATCAATACCTAATGAAAACAACATAGTGCACAAAATCTTGGCTCTTTGCTGATGTGTTCAAAACAGTTTGGAATGAGATTGATCGACTGATATTCTTTCTACTGATTGAGAATCCCTATTCTGAAATTCGTTGATATAAATACTTTCGCGATTCATAAAACAACAATACAAATAACAAACAGGGTTATATTTGAAGGATTTGATGAAATTCAGGATGTTACCAAATGTCTCAAGTGATCTTTGGCCAAATCATTGTCTGTAAGATTAACAGTGTGCAGTTCTGCTGATTTCATCCTCTGTATCAGAGCTTCATGTTCGGATTTTGTTCGAAGAGCAACCCTGCAGATCAAAACAGAACACAAGATTTTGAGTTATAAGGGCTCATACAACAACAACAACAAGAAGAAGAGTGGAGTACCACAAGCGGAGTCCGGGGAGGGTAGAATGTACGCAGACCTTACCAGTACCTCATAGAGGTAGAAAGACTGTTTTCTGGGAACCCTCGAGTTATAAGGGCTCATGAAAAGACTTATTCTTGTGAACAAAGAGTGAATTCTGTTAAAATGAGCCAACGTCTCTTTCAAAGATCGAAAACTTGCCTGTAAAGCACTAGAGCTTTTTCACTGCTAGAATCATATCTGTACTTGAATTCAGTAAACTTCATTGTTGGTCCGACCTATGATCCAAGTCGATTTTTCAAATTTGTCAGGGAGACTGGTTGATTTCTCATATGATTGCTCAACTAATACTAGTTATTATCTCAAAAAGACACATAACAGAAATATAGTGATCAAAATGGCAGATTAAGTGCTCTATGTGACCTGTTTACAGAATTGTTTGAAGCTTCCGGGCTCTTCTGGCATAAAAGTAGCTAGCACAGCTTCGCGTTTTCTACCAACGTCTGCAAGTTCACTTATCAATCTTAATCTGTCAAAGTTCATATTGGCTCCACTTGTTATTGCTACTACATTTTCATACTTGAGGCCATAGTACTTGCAGTATGCTTCTGCTCCAGCAAGAGCAAGTGCTCCTGCAGGCTCTAATATGCTCCGTTTTTCTTCAAACACATCCTAAAATTGCAGTGGTCACTCTAATCTATAGAGCATAAACTAAAGGCATTGAAAGATTTGATTTTCATCAATACTAATGGCAATAATCAATCAGATAAAATCATAGTTGTTGTAATCCAAAAGATTGGTTGCTAACCGTTATCGATGCACATATAGCATCGCGATTGACTAGGACCACCCCGTCTATTAATTCCTTACATAGACGGAAAGTTTCTTCACCAACAACTTTAACAGCTACGCCATCTGCAAAATTTCCAACTTGATCCAGTATGACTCTGTGACCATAGTGTAATGACATTGCCATTGCATTTGCATCAGATGGCTCAACTCCAATAATCTTTACATCAGGAGCAACTCTTTTCATATATGCAGCAATACCAGCTATGAGTCCACCTCCACCAACAGGTACAAATATCGCATGAATTTTATGTTTGAGTTGGCGATTGATCTCCATACCTATAGTACCTTGTCCTGCTATGACATGTGGATGATCGAAAGGAGGGATGAATGTGAGGTCTTCCTCTTCAGCCCTCTTTTTCGCATATGCTTGTGCTTCATCATACGCGTCTCCCATAAGAACAACGTTACCACCTAATCGCTTTACTGATTTCCACTGCTCTTTTGGTGAAAATGAAGGGAAGAAAAGAGGAGTTTAGAACAGAAAATGAGCTTAGAACTGCTTAAACAGGACAGAAACCAGGGTAAACCTTTGTTGCTCCTGTTGGAAAAATAACATAATTTCTCAAAAATAAAATTATCATCTTTGAGTTGGGATGGCAATGGGGTGAGCGGGTTTAGAGCAATGCGGGGCAGGTTGGGTGTAGGGCGAGTTGAAGTAACTATTTTTTAAAAATAATGCAGGGCAGGGTGGATTGCTGGCGTAAAGAACTAAATAGGAATTCCAAGAAAGTTAAATATTTGTAATTAGTAAAAATTAAATATGTAAACTTTTTATATTAAACATTGATTTTAATTTTAATTTCTTTTCTAAAATTTAAACTAGACATGTCTAGTAAATTGTTGGTTGATGAAATGTTAATTAAAAACTTTTAATTAACGATTAAGAAATAATTATTGAAATGTGAACTAGAAATAGTTAATTAGTTGTTGAGATGTTAATTAGTGAAAAATTAAAAAAACTATGAATTTTATTTTTCATATTAAATTCAACTAAAAAATAAAAAATCTTAAAAAGTTATACGGGCTGGGTTGAAGATGAAAAACTTTATCACGCAGGGGGGTGGTTGAAAAAATGTGCAAGTTGAATTACGAGGTCAAAGTTATTTTTTAAACATAAACAGTAAATGTTGAATTTTCTTAATCTTTTTATATTTATTTTCTTATATTTTAAATTCTCTTAGTAAAAATTCTGATGATGGACGGACAAACTAGTGCATGAAAACTCAAAAGATGTAAACAAAATATCCTAACCTTTATCTCAGGAGTAGTAACAGGCATGACAATGGTAGCCTTGCAGCCAAGTTTGTGAGAAGCTAATGCAACACCTTGAGCATGATTCCCAGCTGATGAACAAATGACCCCTCTTTTCAGCTCATCCTCTGATAGTTTGGCAATCATATTGTAAGCTCCTCTAAGCTTAAAGGAGAAAACCTGCAAAATAGTATATACATCATCATTAATGTCACTCACTCTCTGTATCTTTTTTTTCGAAAATAACCTCTCTATTTCTATGAATCAGTGATAAGATTTGTATACATTCTACCCTTTCCCGACCTTATTTGTGGGATTCCACTGGGTATGTTATCGTTGTCTGCATCTTCATTAATGCACAACATTATGTTTAAGTTAAATTCATATTGTAAATGTGAGGACCATGAGAAAGTGGACGTGATAAATTTAGTCTATGAAATCATAAATCTACTTAATTTGTTCGTTATTCACTTGTTCATTTATTAGTTAGATTGATATCTAATCTAATTGGATTTATAAAAAAAATTGGTAAAAATATTTTTAACAAGAATTTTTTATTTATAATTATATATATAATCCCTAGATTTGTCCCAATTTATGTAGCGTATTTCATTTTTCGAGAGTCAAATAATTTAAGTTTGGCCGAAAACTTACGCATGAAATCTCCAAACTTTTTGAAATGAGATTATATATTTGTAAAGTAACCGTTCAAAATATTTAAAAACTATATGAAAAATTTATGATAAAAAATACTTGTTTAAATCTCAAAATTCAAAAATACCATATAAATTGGAATTAAAAGAACATGTTTTTTTATAGTTATAATAAAAAAATTATTAAATACTAAAAGATTATACAAAAATAGTTAACGGTGTGAATAATAAAAAATTATTAGATACTAAAAGAAAACTTTTTCATATCAATGCGAATGCATCTTAAAATGTTAGATAAAATTTATATAATTGAAGTGTAAATAAAAATATGATAACTAAAATGAGATGGAAGGAGGGATTCAATTTATTTTGATGAGTTTTAATTCAACCCGACCAGTCCCTAGAGAAACGTACGGGTTGAAGATCCTCTCGCTTAAGCCAGACGTTAACTCCGAGCTTCTCTGAAAGCTTGGGCGCAAGCTGTAATGGCGATTCGTGTGCCACGTCATACACTCTCGTATCCAAAATGTCGATCAGATACTGAATTCCATTATCACCGCCATTACCTCCCTTACTGATTTCCACTGCTCTTTTGGTGAAAATAACGGGAAAATCACAAATATCATTGACACGTATCCAAAATGTCGATCAGATACTGAATTCCATTATCACCGCCATTACCTCCCACAGGATTATTTGGTATCAAGTACCCGGGATCGCACTGTAGCGACCTCGGAGACACTACCGGCATTGGCAGCACCGTCGGAAATGCTTTGCTGTTGTTGGCGATTTTAACGTTGTCGTTGCAGGTAATAATGGTTCTCGACGGAAAATTGGGGCCGGAAAAAAGTGAGAAAGTAATAAGAGTTGCCATATTGATTGAAGTATGCGCAAACAATGGATGTGTGTTTCCCCAATTATATACACTTGAATAGGAATAAGACTTGCCATATTCAAAGCATGCTCTAACTCTACCCTTAGTAACAAATTGTCAAAAAGGAGTTTGGCACCAAGAGTGTAAGTTACTCCATTGGGTCGAAAAACTTAAATATGCCATCGAATTTTGAGAAATTTTTTTTATTTATGTTACCCGTTAAAAATTTAGCTTATTTGTGTCATTACAGTTTGAGAAAGAACTCATCGATGTCATAATCTTTTAACTTGCAAAACCACTTAAACATTAAACACTTTTAAATTAGAGTTTTAGACCATAATCTTTTTGGTCATCTTCTTCGAGAACACATAAAGATCATTGAGAACTCCCAGATTTTCAACGAAATCACTTCAAATTTCAAGAGTAGCGTTCCTTCGAGCTAAATACCAATATCTTTTGAGCTCGAAGTCAATCTAACTCAAAATACTACCGAAGTCATTTTTGTACATGTTTTTGAACTTGCTTTGCTTTGGTGGACCGATCTTAGCTAGATTAGCTTGGGGTGTTACATAAATAATGATGACGATTAGTGATATATAATATTAACTAATGGTGATATTATCAATAATAATTAGTGGATGTAATAATAGTTGGTGGTGACATTGCAAATGATAGTTAACACTTGATAGTAATGAGAAATGATATTGGTTATTATATCAGTGGTGGTTGTGGATGATCGGTGATGGTGATTGATGGTGGTTGTAGCTAAAATAGTGATTGTGGGAGGTGGATGAAAGAAGATGAAGTAGTGTAAATTATCATCTTTGTAAAAATTCTTAAATAGATATCTCAATGATGCTAAGACTTTGTTATAGATCTTAATCATTCAGACTTATTCTGACCTACAAAGTGCCATAAAGTGATTATAAAGTTAAAAAAAAAACACTTAATCAGTAAGATTTGAATGGTTAAAATTTCGACCCTGCAAACAAAAAGATTTAATGATTAAAATATGAATATTTAAGATTAAGACATTCGTTAATTGTAAACAATTGAGGCCTAAGTAAGTTACTTTCTGTTATTCAATATTTGTTGTTGCATTTTCTTTTTGTAGTTTCTTGCAAAATTATAAATAAAAAGTATTATTTTTCTAATTTACTCTTTTTTTTCCTTCATAATATGATTAAACTAATCATGTTGGTATTTGAACAATCATAACATCAATCGATCATTTCTTATTATATTTAAACTTTTTATAATTTACAATTTTTATGCGATGTTGTAAGAAATAATTACTTTAAAAGAATAATTAATTCTATCTCAATTTTGTAAATTGAAAAATATTTTTAATAATATTAAGAACCCATATATGACAGGGACAGTGGGATACTTCTAGTAAATGTTGGTGTGCCTGACAATTGACAAACACATAATCTTTTAAACACGTGGTTATATTTATTTTATTAGTCTAATAATAATTTTTCAATGATAATTAAACAAAAAAGTCAATATGAAAACTAAAAAAAAAAAATAATATGCTTTGTTTAGTTCCAAAAATCATCATTAATACACCAGCTCAAATTCAAAGAGGTTGCAGGAATTTAATACACCTTGAATGTGATATGAAAAAACAAATATTTTGATGCATTTCAATAATATTTGATTTTTAAAAAAAATGGCGGTATACATTATATTAAACATTTTAAATATATATAACACCCAACGGGAAAATCACAAATATCATTGACATATGTTTCTAAAGGGAATCCTATATAAATTTTTTTTTAAAAATTATGTGAAAATTTTATACTCAAATTAAATCAAATTTAGTCAATTTTTAATCTTGTTGATTTGACTTTTTGATTAATGCTATTTTTCAGTTTGCTTAGAGACTTTTATCAGGAATAATTTATTCGCACTTGATGTGTAGTTAAATTCGTTATTGCAAGATATATATCTTTCATATAAGTATTCACCTATCATCAATTTAGCCATGAAACTAAGCAATACGTATTCTAATTTTATATTTTAATTGAGAATATATATGTTCTACGATAGAGGGATTCAAACCTCTTATGTTACTAATTGATGAAATATCGAGCAATTTAAATTTTTCTTAAATATTTTAAATTTTATTAATTACGCTAATATATATATATATATAGTTTTTGTATTACTTATTTCCCTCCTTATCAACTTTTGAAATTTCTTTTTCGTCTCCCGTCTTTTTTTCACGTTTTAGTCAATTTTTTTAGGTTCATTTTTTTAAAAGTTCTTACTTTTCTATTTTCTTGTGTTGTTTGGATGGATTGGAGACATATTAGCTTGTATGTTTCCCTATTTGATTATATGTATTTATTTTTAAAAAAAAGTTTTATTAAAAAAATATTGATAAATTTAATATTTATAATAATTAAGGATATTTTCGTAAATTTATCAATTACAATGCAGTACCATACAGTCAAATCAAACAATAAATTATTGGTTAAGAACTATTGACAATAAGCCAAGAATAGTTCCAATCACTCAATGAAGATATTTGAGAGCTATATTATTTACTAGAGAATTGGTTTTTCTAGTCAATTTTAAAAATAGCTAGCCGTGCCTAATTCAAATTCGAAATAGTGAGATGGTCTATTATGATTTATTGCACTAAAAATATATCAAACTAGTTTTATTTTTGTCCATATAAAAAAATTAAAAGATAAATAAATTACATGAAATTGAGATTTGATCATGTATTATATGTCCTTTCTTTTACTTCAACTATTCATTATATTATGTGTTTTTGCTATTATTCTCTTCTATTCGTTATATATTAATTTAAGATTGTATTCTCTGTTTGAATTGCTTATTTTAAGTGGTTTTATGTCAAAATAGCTTCTAAGCATTTTTTAAGTGTTTGGATAAATTAAAAAAGTGCTTATAAGCACTTGTTTTTAAAGCCAAAATGATCAAAATAGGACTGAAGATCAATGTTCACTTATTATATTTTTTTCATTTTTTTAATAGCACACATATTCTAAAATTTCTAGATTCGTTTTATTTGTAACGTAGAAGTAAGACTGCCTGCACCGCTAAATCCTATTATAAAATTATGCAGAATATTACACTTAATTAGGATGTCGTCCATCCACTCATTTCAGTACTCTTTATAGTGATAGAGTATTTAGATCCAAGTAAGCCAACATGTGGGTTCATGGAATCTACTAACTTTTAATCATATTTTGTTTATGTATTAAAAACTTCACCAAATAATTAACTATCAAAATATTTAATCGTAAATTCAATCGTTATTGTATATTAATTTAAAATTAAGTAAAAATTCATAAATTTTAAATTTTGAATTCGTCTAATTTTTAGATGAGTAGATACCTCAAGCTTAGTTCGACTTGATATGGCCTATTTATATATATATCTAATAATCTTCTCATCTAATTACGTTCCTTATCAACCATCATGTGATGGACTAATCTAGAGATATTTTAATGGCAAATCTTCATAAATAACCTAGACTTGAAATTTAATATGGTCAAATAGCTATATTTTACATAATTACACGGCATAATTTCGACTATGTGACCTGAAGGGAAGGAGAGAGGCAAGCGAGATCGAGAGAGGAAGGAGAGAGGCGAATTATATATGTATATTTGTCACATTATATGTGTATATCTATCTAATAATTATATATATGTGACTAATATATATATATGTATTTGTATATCTGGCAAGCGAGATTAGGAGAGGAAGGAGAGAGGCAAGCGAGAGAGGGCAGAGAAGCGAATTATATATGTATCTGTCGAATTGACTATGTATATGTATCAAAATAATTGTGTGTGTATATATGCAGAGAGATAAGAGGGAGAGAGAAAGAGAGGAGAGAGAAAATAACAACAAAACTCTAACTATAACAACAAACCCCAATTATAGTTATAAATTATAATTTTTTCAAATTATAATATATACACTATATTAAAAGTGTGAAAGCGCTTAATAATATTATTTGAACTTTTTGCCCTTCATTAAAATACTTCATTTTATACAAAATTATCTTTTTATCCTTCTCTTGCAATTACCTTTGTTTTATATTATTTTAATACTTGGATTAATTGTAACCTAACAAAACAAATCCCAATTGGTTTAGGGGTGGGAATACAAATTACTTGCCGTTAATTGTAGCCTAACAAATCCCTCTTGCATTAGGACTTCTCCATGGTAGGAATCCCACTTTACTTAGGACTCCTAACACACATTTATGGTAGCTTTTTTAGTTTAGGACTTCTCCGTCTTCTCCCCATAAAACTATGTAAATATTAAATCAAATTCTTTTCTGTTTTTAGTTTCTCTACATACGTTTTTCGTCTCCGCTTCTTTCTCTAAGCATTTAATTTATCTTTCTTTTTTGTGTTTCATATTATTTTTTTCTTTCCTATTTTATATTCTTGATTTGAAAAATTTAATAAAAGTCTTGATAATCATAAGTGGAGCAATAAAAAAGTATAAAAGAAGAACAACTGAAGGTACTCGAAGGACTATCACATTAGTTGACGAAGAGATAATAATCTTTTTATTCCTATTATTTTTTCTATATTTTATCATATTGCATGTATATATTATGGTGTTATCAATTTGCACACTATGACTGTAAGCATGATGATTGATCAACAACATGTTCACACTTGTGAGATTTGATGGAAAGAAAAGAGTTGGTGTGATTGACATAGAATAATTCAAACTATTGCAGTGGAGCAAAAGACAACACCTAGGTGTGATGTCCCGCCACTTATAGTTTTAGCGAAGATTTAAATTCATGACAGAAGGCTATAAAAATATAAAGAGATTTGAAGGAAAAGGTTTTTCTTTTAGTTGAGTTTAGAAAAGATTCATGACTAGAAGTTGCCATCATGTATTCTCCTTTGCCATATATTTTACATTTTTTAAATTTTTTATTTTTTTATCTTATATTTTAGAACTCCTCAATTATAAATTCTAATTTCTAAATTCCTTCTTATCCTTGATATATAAGTAGATAAAAGAAGAAAATTTAATATACATATAATTGTAGAAATTAGATGAAAAAGGCAAATATATATTAAAGAGGAAAAGTATTATTAATAGTATAATTATGACATTGTCGTGTCCAAGTTGTTTGTTTTAATTTAATTAGAAGATACCCGATTTTGAATTGTCTTTGTTACATTTTTCTTTAAATTATTATTTAATTATATTTATCATATTAACTTTTAAAATATATAAAAAAAAAGTCATAAAATACATACTTCTAGCCATGAAAAAGACTCATAAATCTTTCTTATTTGATAGACTTCTATTTTTTCTTTATTTGAATCAAAAAAATACCCTACAATCGCTAAGGAAAAAACTAATTTAGTATAGGTTCTAATTAGTAATACAATCTCTATATGTTGGACCTTTATAAATAAATAATTTATCAAAATTAATAAATTATTTAATTTTTTATAAATTCATAATTAAATTTAAATTTTTTTGGTCATAGTTGTTATCAAACAACATACACGTTTTAATCACGTGCAAAATGCGTATCGCAAAATTAGTTATATAATGTAAATACATATCATATATTTGTCCAATAATATTAATTTTCCTGTATTAATTATGTGCCACTCACATAATCCGAGACTTCTTACAAAAAATCCGTCACAAAACATAATTGTGTGCCATTCACAATTAATATTTTTTCCTACATTAATTGTGTGCACTAAGTTGGGCCTCACACCCTAATCAATAAAGGATTTTTATCTTCGAAATCCATTGGAAAGGGCAGTATAAGAGAAATCATACAAAAATGATCGGACTCTCCAGGGATTGTGAAAGATGTTCTACTAGAAATATTCTTGTTATTGCTTCGACTCATATTCCCCAAAAAGTAGATCCCGCTCTAATAGCTCCGAATAAATTAAATACGTGCATTAAGATACGAAGGCTTCTTATTCCACAACAACGAAAGCACTTTTTCACTCTTTCATATACGAACAATCTAATATATTCATAATTTGTTTTTCAAAGAAAAAAAAGTTTTTTTCTTTAGTGAAAATTAGTGAACTGGCAAAACATCATTTTAATATTTGTAACAAGTTGTACAGTAGGTAGGAGCATGGGAGAAAAAAAAATGTGGTCCTAAATTTTTAACATTGAACATAATTATTTGCTGTACTTTTAGAAATTATAAATTTGAAAATATTTTTATATATATATATAGACTCACACTTATTGTACAGTATATACAAATATATTTATTTAGATCAGATTTTTTTTGGGGGGGGAGGGGAGGGAGAGGGAATATTCTCTTAAAGAGGAATCTTGGATGATGACAAAATGAAGACAAATCAAATCACAAGGCCTCTTCTGGTGAATGAAAAAAGTTCTTGTGATCATTTTTTTCGCTTAGTATGTTGATCGTGGGACGGAGGATTAGTCTCACGACTATTCGCGTGATGTAGGGATACCTTGGAAACAAAGAAAAAAAAAAGAGGACAAATCAAGAATTGGTAAGCTAGTTTTGTCATCAATAGAAAAGCCATCACTGATAACGTAACTGCTTGGCTCTTGCATAATTATTTTATTTTATTCATTAAAAAATTATTTTTCAGACGTACGTTATTAAGTATTTTGGGTTTGTTTCAATAAAAAAGGAAATATTTTCTAAAAAAATTCAAGACACCCTATAAATAAAAGCTAAAGAACTTTCTCAAGTGATGATTTTGTTTGCTAGAAAAGTTTCTTGGAAGAAAAAGGTCGTACACTTTTCCTACAGTTGCCTGTTTTATTTTGACAGTCAAACGAAAGGTAGTTGACATTTTTTGGTACAAAAAATATTTTAATCTACGTTTAAATTACATTTCATATTTTCAAAGAAAACTAAATATTATTTGCAAGCACAATTTTATTTTCAATTTTAATTTCAAATAAAATATGGAGTAAAATATATTTGTAATAGCTCGTACGTGAGATCTAATATATAGCATATTATATGACGATATATTTTAAGATATTACTAAAGCATATTTAATTGTATGTTTTGGATAAATTAATTGAATGGATGATTTTGCTTATTCCATTTGTCAAGCAAAGAGTGGAGTGGCACACATTTATAATTAATTAATGTTTTTGAAGTTAATTAGTACTACTACTTGTAATTTAAGTACTAGTATTAATCCATCCCTCGATTCTAATTAAATTTTTTAACCGTATCAAGGACGCATCGTAGATATTGTCATTTTTAATTTGGTCCGTCCATTCATTTGTATACTGTTACTTTAAATTAAAATCATATAGTTATTATTTCTTTTGTTTTATTTTATTTGATATTTATATTAAAAAATAGATTTTATCAATTTATTTAAGAAAATAAATTATATCAATCATATAATTTATTTATTTTGGTAAATTAAGAAAATCCATTATTATTTTAATACTATTTTTATTATCAAATAACTATAGAAGTAGTAGTAGTTAAATTTTCTTTTTCAAAGTATAACTAATAATGTTAAATTAATTGCATAATCACAGCACTAGGTATTACGAGTCTCTATCTTATGCATCTGACCAACTTGCGTAGTTCATCAGTTCAACTAAAACTTCTCATTTATTGAAGTATAGTGTATTGTAGACGTTCAACGAAATAAAAAAAAACTTTTTTATCTTTTTAATTAAATCTATTTATAAATATTTTTTAAAAAAAAGTGCAAAGTAAATTATATATATAAGTTATATAATTTAAAGGTATAAATAATAATTTAAAAAATTAAGTTTAGAAGAATAATAGCCCTCTAATAATTTTAAGTATATTCTCTTATACATAAGAGACTACAAAGCAGCTGAAGCAGGCAGCTGATGGACGACATGTCTGTTTCAGCTGCTTGCTTAAGCAGACAGTCGTCTGTTGACGTATTTGCTTTAGTTGCTTGATTTTTAAATTTTGTATTATTAAAATTAATCATCGATTTAATTAAGAAGCAACGTAAAAATTACCAAATATAAAAAATATACTATAAATCATGTTATTTGTTTGAAGCTACGATAAAAATCACCATAAATCTAGATAAGTATAAACAATACTCTAAATCATGATATTTGACAATTTCAAAATTTTTTAAATATAAAATTTAACTAATTATTGAAATTAATTTATCGACGTCACATAAAAAGGGACAAAAAGAAAATAACATGTAGTATTTAATTAGGAAACTACGTAAAAATTGCTATAAATTTATTGATTTTAAAAAATATAAAACAGCTGAAACAGACAGATGGTGGACGACAGACCTATTTCAGCTACTTGCTTAAGCAAGCAGCTGCCAATTGACACTACTTCAGTTGTCTGATTTTAAAATTTTTTATTATTGAAATTAATCTATCGGCTTAATTAAGAAGCTGGATAAAAATTATCAAGTATAAAAAATGTACTATAAATTATGTTATTTATCTGAAGATATGATAAAAATTACCGTGAATCTAGATAAGCATAAAAAATACGCTAAATCATGATATTCGACAACTTCAAAATTTTTAAATATAAAATTTAACTGATTATTAAAATTAATCTAGCGACATCATATAAAAGCAGACAAAAAGGAAATAGCATAAATTATTTAATTAGAAAACTATGTAAAAATTACCATAAATCTATTGATTTTAAAACATTTTAAAAATTAATTATAAAGGGGATAAAAGAAATAACATATATTATTTAATTAGAAAATTATGTAAAAATTACCGTAAATCTCCATAATTAACAATAGTAATATATTTAATTAAAAAATTCAATTAATTTTTTAAATTATATCTATATCACAAAAATTAAAACACAAAAATAATAAATATTAGATCATGCTAGCACAGTGCCGGCATCTAGTAAATGTATATAACTCTAAACTTAGCTATAATTTGAAGTAATTCTTATATTTTATCTCTAATTTTTTTTAAAAAATTTTTTTGTCAAAAATTTTAGCACAACACGAATTTAGAACTTGATGGCAAACTTGACGACGTGTCTTCCACCAGACCATGATAAGAATTAGGAGCAATAAATACCATTACATGGTGCTTGCTCTATCGTCATTTATAATTGTTAGGCGATTAGTTATAAAATATCAAAAGTTGAATTATCAAATTAAATTGAAATATTTAATAATTTAGTATTTGATAAATATTTCAGAATATAGGATTTAAGAAAGGGTTCGATCACTAAGGTTGATGTTTTTTTTAAGACTTAAATTTGTGATCTTCAGTAACTTTATCAGTTACTCCAACACTTCCTTTCAAATATCGAGTTATTTATTTAATAAAGGTCATACATCAATAACCTATTCGTTATTAATTAGTACAGGTCCAAAGAAAAATTCAAAAACTAAAATAAATAATCCAATTATATACGTGTTTTAGCTGTATCAATCTATTTTTCTTGATATCTTCTTACTTGATGTATATACTATAATATTGTGCCCTCACATACAAAAATAAAAAATAATTGAATTAAGTAGTTTAACTTTATAATATAATCAACTACAATTTCAATATCACATTATTACATGTCATATCAGATCAAAATTTAATTTATCAATTATAGAATTATCAAATTAAAATTTAAAATTCAATATTTAGTATCTATCTTTACCTACCAATTACTCAACTATTAGTTCAAATTTGTGATTTGTTTGGTGTCGTCTCCAAAGTCAAAGCCAAATTCTTATCTTATATGATAAAAAGGAAACAAACCTAATCACAATCAATATTTCCCACTACTTATTCAATTGTAGCAATATATATAATTTCTTTCACACCTAATATGGTTGATGTATATATGGATATAATTTTTTCCACTCTTAATTATAAATTGAAGAATCTTTATATATAATCATTCAAAAATATATTAATTATATTTCATAGTAACAGTTTGGATAATTACATGTTATAACTATAGTTATAGCAATATTTTATATAACTTGTGCAACATTTGTATACGTTATATAATTCATTATATAATTGACAGTTTTATATAGCGTGTGTATAATTCGCTATACAATTCATAATGCATGTATATTTTACCATACAATTTGATTTGCACACAACTTTTGTATCATCGCGCACAATATTTGTATAAATCACACGAATTATACAAAACTCAAATTGTAATTATAACTAGATGTTTGCCGCGACCTGTAATTGATTCAAACTATAACTATGTTAGCTAATTAACAAGTACATTTTTGCTCAACCGCATAATTTTTCCTAAAAAATTTCATAATTCTTGATATATATATATAAACCCTTTAGTAAGGAGCATTCCCTGCGCTTTTTAAAGAGTTTTCTACAAATGTATTGTAATTTTTAATTAAGCGAGCTCTTAAAATGTGATAATTATATGTATCTTATGGCTCTAGTTTGCAGAAAACAACCCAATCATAATAATTATATCGTTAAAAAATAGTTTTATGCTAGAAATGGCGACAACATGGTCTGCCAGTGAACATAAATCAAAATTATATTGTTGATTTGCAATTTTAAGATTGCGTCGATTGGTTTTACAAAATAATCAATAAATTTATTGCTATTAAAAATTAAAAATTTGTTCAAATATAAATGGAGCCTAAACAAGTTTAATGATGATTAAAATACTTTAATATTTGGGCGACGGTCAAACTTCTTCTCCTTTTTTTTATAGACAAACTCAAATATAATTTTATATATATATTTTTAAAGAAAGTGCTTATTTAGGGGTCATTTGGTTGAGAATAACTTATTCTAAGATTAGTTATCCTGATATTAATTATTCTGGAATAAGTTATTCTACCATGTATATGAGATAACTTATCTCACTGCTATGTTATAAATAACGGGATAAGTTATCCCAAACTTGCCAATCAAATAACAAACTAAAATTTTATCCCTTCACTATTTTTCTATCCCATCACTATTTATTTTTATCCCTAATATCAAACGACCCCTTAGTGAATTATTAGAATATGACATACTCATAAGGAAGATACTTAAAGATATGATCGAAGAATAATTTGTAATATTATCCAAATTATCCTTTGAATCAATGTAATTAATCTTCTAAAAAAATATAAAATAATTAAAATTTCATTTAACAAAAGGGTAATCTCAGGAAAAAGATACTTATACTTCCTTTTGGCCCATTTTGCTTTTTGACTTTGCATGAAATTTAAGAATTTTTTTTTAAAGTTTTATGTTATTAAATTAAAAATATGTCAAGTGTACTGAATACCTTTTAGTTTTATCATTTTAAATATATTATGTAAAAATTTAAAATTTAAAAATTACTAAAACAGATTAAAGAAAAATAAGTTAAGTAAATTTAAATAGAAGAGTGATAAATATTCTATTTGATTTTAAAAATTCACTCATTTTAAATTTTTTTCACAATTTATTTATATTGATCTAGAAAGATTATTATGATATCACAGTATATTCTTATTTTACACGGATCTCGAAGCAATTTCCCAGGCTGTGACTAATTATTATACTAGGAATATCAAAAAAAGATATTCCTTTCTACGTGAATAATAGTTTGTGACCAAGCACGTGAAACTTTGGGAATATTTTAAACTAACATTTCTAGAATAAAAATAAAAATATGTATTGCGATCTTGAAAATCATTTAAAACCACACTAAATGGAATAAGATAATCACAGCGTGGTGTTTTATAATATGTTTAATGTATTGAATATATATACATATGATTTAAGAAAATTACATATTTTATTTTCTAATATTTGGCATTGTATTTGAAATGTTGAGATCCTTCATGTTATTGTTACAAGTTAAAAAAAAAGAGTTTATGATCTTATGATTTTTATTATACTTGTATTAAAGTTCGAAAATATATAGTGAGAGAAAAATATATAAATAGAAAAGCAAAATAAAATCACATTAAAAAAATTAAGAATTTCTCCATTATAATGTAGCCATTATATCATCAAAAGATTATTAAAAAGTTATATCTTTTTCGAATATTTATAAATAATATTTATTAAAGGCGTGTTTAAATTTTTTTTTTAAAAAAAAACTCTTTTTCTTAAAGATTTAAAAGTCACGTGTGTATAAGAAACACGCCCGTTGTTATTAGCAACTTCACCAATATCTTCCTTAGTATTATCTGACTATTTTGATATAAATTCAATCTTTTAGATTTAAAAAAAAAAGAGAGAAGAAAAGCCACGTGGATTGTGGAATACATCAGGGATGGTGACGGGGCAAAGTTGGGATGGGGTGGGGGATAGCGGGGGGTAGAGTGGGTTTAGAGCTATGAAGGATAGAGAGGATTTAAAGTTATGCGAAGTGGAATGGGCCGGGTATAATTTGTATTGTCTCGCAACTCTTATGCAAAAAGATTCAAAACATTCTCTGTATGTATAAGCTCAATTTCAATGATTTCTACTTTTTTATTGTAAATATATGCTAAGGTCCTTTTCTAAACATTTGAAGTGTATCGAATGTGATTTAAGATTATAAAGAACCTCAAATATCAAGTCAAATTCAAAATATTTTAATTGGCTAAGTATTCTGCATGAGTTCATATGAGGGTCAACTTCAAATGATTATATTTTTTAGCATATAAAGTGTTCGGTAATTCATGACCTATCAAATTAAAGATCTTTGAGTCTTCTTTCCTATGCCACAAAATTTGTCCCAATTCGAATTTGGAGTAAGAAGCTATGACCGTTTAACCTAAGTATGTCTGAACTGAACAATTCGACAAAGTGAAGATCGATCTAGCAACTCACCAAATGAATTTGGCTCATCGTGGATTGAGCTTGCCAAATGGACTGAAAGACTTTTAGAGATGAAGCATCCTTACTCGCCGACTGGATCGACGATGGGACCTCCAGCTCATCCATTTGACAAACAAAACTTATCAAAAATTTTTTTAAAAAAAATTTCCTCACATTCCTAGAAGGGTATTGTTGATTTTTGACCCTCAATTAACTTTCCTAAATCTATCTTATCTACTGAAAACCTCTCCATTCATGCGCAGTCCTCAAATAAATTGAATCTACATGCTCTAAGTTCTCCTAAAGAAGAAGTTCAAAATCTTTACCTTCAAGCCTCGGTTCAAAATTTTAATTCAGTGTTTTTCTTTCAGGTAGGACTCCAATGATGAGTATTTTTCACTCTCATGCCTAAAATATTTCGATTTTTCTCACAAATTCTTCAAGATTTAAAGAATTAAAGCTCAAGCTTTTATAAAATTATAATTTCTCTTTATTAATTCATGTTTTCATGATTACACTTTAGTCTTAAAATCTTTTTACACTGCTTTAATATGACTTTTGTGATTCATTAGATATTTATTTTAAACATGAACACAAGTATGATATGAACTTCAATTTTAAAGCAAATTAACTTATAATACGATTTTGAGCTTAATCTCACATTATGACTCAATAAATAGATGATTTCCATACCTATGAGCATTATATGTATGCATATCATACTTGCGAGGGTTATTTAGTACCAAGAGGGCATGAATTTAGACAACTCAAGTTCTATAATTACGTGTCAATGTAGGTTTGAGAAAAACGCTTTGTCGGACAACTCAATTTAGCCTTGAGCGGCTATTTAGTGAATCCACGTAGAGATGGTATGATTCTATCGCCTAGCAAAATATAAAGTAGCTCTTCCAACTGGGAATATAAGTTGATCACAAGCTCACGTGATATATGTTAGCTATAAGAAACTCCCTCATTTTATGCATCTTCTAATGATATACTCTAAAGTAATTATGATCTTTTTCTAAGTGTGATATTTTGTGAATATGATTATATAGGGTTATCATTTTTAACTCATCATACAAAATGTCCAACTATTTCTTTCAGTCGCTTTAGTCCTTTACTATGGCTATGATTTTTTTTAAAAAAACTTTCTTTATTACTTACTCATATATTATTTAATCTGAGTATGTTGGTACTCGTTACATATTCAGTATATTCCATATACTAAGGGATATCTCTTTCTATGTTGTATTCTTTTTATGATGTAGATATTTATACCCATTTTTAGACTCGTGGCTAGTAAAAAATTGTAGTTTCTCAGTTAGCAATTGATGAGTCCTCCTTATTCAAGGACTTTATGGAGCAATTTAGTCAGTATTTTGCTGAACATTGATATTCGGGGTTCATGTTCCGATAGACTTATTCTTTGATTTAGATAGTAAAGATTTATTTTAGACATTAATTTTCTTTTCGATTATCATAGATATTTTACACTCTTAATTATACTTTTGATCAGGTGGGATTCAAATCCAGGTCTGACAACTCATTTTGAACCTTAAGAAGGCATGGAGAACCACTGCACCTACAGAACTTCTTGTTTAGTGGGTTCTTAACCTTATATCATTTTTTCATATTTTCTATATGGATACACAAAGATTTTTCCGAGGTCAGTGGATGCTTGAGCACCCGAAACCCAACATGTGGGTCCGCCCTTGCTTTTGATGGACATCATATATTAAATAGTTATTTCTAGATTTTTTTTCTTTCCTTTAAGAATAAGTGGGGAAATCCCATGTGGAAATTACTCAGAAAGCTGAATTCACCTAATCCTTCCAATAAAAGAAATAAAACTCAATATAATTTTCCTAACAATTGAAGTTTCCTCTTTTGTCTTTTTCTTTTTCCTTCTATATTTTGGTCTTAATTCATGTCCAAGTCAAGGCTGTCAAGTTGCTAACAACCTTCCTAGCATATTCAAAATATTACATGTAAAACATATTTTTCTTAATGGTTGTTAAATTTTTTAAGTATATATGCTAATAAATCAATAATATTGTATTAGTTTGTCTGATACTATTTGACTAAAAAAATGTACAATATCAAACTATTAATTGACTAATTTAAGTAATACTAAATGAAAAATAATGAATATAAGTGTAGCAGTAATTAATTTATAGGTAAAAGTTAGATTAAATAGAAGTAAATTTGAATGACTAATTAAGTAAAAGAAAAAAGGTTGGAACTATTAGGAAGATGTTTTTTTTTTTTTTTAAAAGGGTAAATTTCAATTTTTAAAAATATTAAAAATAGATAAAATATAATTATAGTACTAGAAATGCAAGTCAAAGAGTGTCTACGTGGAATGAATTTGGGCTGCACTTTGTGGACGCGTTGTTACTTGTTCGTACGTGCTCGGTCAAACAAATAAAGTTCTCCGTCCTAATTTATTCGTCATAATTTATGTGATATAGCTTTTAATACGGAGTTTAAAAATATCAAAAAAATTTACAATGTTTTAAAATTATTTTTAGAAAAAATATATCACACCTTTGTGGATTTTAAGTGGGATACAACATGATTAGATATTAATAATGTTCATTAAAGATTTATTAAAAAGAAAACAGTATATCATTTTTTGGGGGGATTAACTAAAACATAAAGTGGGTGCAATAAATTCAAACAAAGGGAATACTATTTATTATGAATTTATCATGTTGTTGGTTAGTAGTTCGTAGATAATATTTGTCATTTTTTTGTCACTATTTCTTTTATATAATATTTTATTGTAATTACTGTTCTTTTTTAAAATGATGATAATAACAAGTCTGGTGTACTAAAACTTCTGCTATACTCAGGCTAGGAAAAAAATCCGACTACAAGAGTCTATTTTAAAATAATTCTTTTATTTAGTATTTTGGCATGACTTCTTCTTTATGATAGTTTCTCTTGTTGAATTAATTTGAAAATAGAGAGAAGCCTTCTCCGTCTATTAGAAACAACCTCTATATTTTTCGAGACAAGGATAAAATCTACATATAGATTATACTCCTCAAATGGCTACTTACGATTTATAGGAAATAAGTTGTTGGCTCATAATCTATATCAACGTCAATATTTGATAATCTATTAAAAATTTTATTTAAAAAATAATTTATTCTATATTAAAAACGTAAAGGCCCTAAAAAATATTATTTAAACTTTTTGTCCTTCATTAAAATACTTTTTCTTCAGACAAAATCATCTTTTTACTATTTTTTTTATTATTATATTAGCATTTTAAAAATATTTGATATAATACACATAATAAAAATTTAATGGAAAATCAATTAAAAACTTTCATATATAATTTTTTTATTTAAATTGTGTGTGATTCTAATATCTAAAACTTTAAAATTAACTAAAACTCCACTTTACACGCATCCTCCTTTATTAAAACTATGTAGCATATATCTTCCGTGCTGCTAATAGGGTTCAAATATTTTTCTCTTTCTATCATTTGTCCTCAGGAGCAAACATCTATATCTATACTATATTAAAAACGTGTAGATTCTTAAAAATATTGAATGACAACTTTTATGTATCTTCTTGGCAATCCTTGGCACAATCTTCATAATTCCAGTCACCTGGATATAGAAAGACACACCCAGATAAGAAAATTTAACAAAAATTAAGATAAAATGAACAAATCTAAGTACATTGAGTAAAGAAAATCAAGAAACGAAACTTACTGAGTACAACAGGCCAAGAAAGACAATCAACAATTCAGATATCAATGAAGTGGTTACATTTTGAAAATCCGTTAAAAGCAGGAAAGCTAGCTGAAAACAATAGTAAAAAGCAAGAAAGCTAGCTGAAAACAAGAGTAAAAAGCAAGAAAGCTAGTTGAAAACAAGAGTAAATGTCGGACGGAATTTGTTTGTCCTTTTTTCTTTCAGTTTCTCTATTATGTCTTCTTCATCTTTTGATTAGCAAGAAAGAAGAAGACAACCGAAAGGTGAAAAGAAGCATGAATACGACATTGCCATTTACATATGTCACGGGGTGGAGCTTTCATGATTATCTTTGAGTCCTGTAGCAGACTTCTCTGTATCTTTCTCTCCTTTTTTGGTTTCTCATGTGAGTGTTCATATTTGATCGGAGTAGCAATTGAATAGGTTGGGTCAATTTTAAGCGGGTCATAATGAATCAGGACAATAAAATAAGCAAGATTCAACCCAATCTGAATTTACTTAGATCAAAATGGTTTTGGTCATTTTCATGAAATGTATATGATTATTATTATTTTATTATTAATAGATAGAAGAATCATGATAATTACTTTCAAATATTAACAAAAGCGTTATGTACCTCAATTTCTTTAAATGTTCTCATTTCTAATTAAAGTTGAATGAATTATCTCATAAGTTGAAGACACGACAAGATGTTTTTTTTTTTCATTAAATGATATGATGCAAATTTAGAAAGTTAAATTTAAAAAAATAATTGAAGAATATGGCAAAATAATTTCTTTTCCTGCTTAAATTAAATAATGAAAATGTAGAAAGTTAAAAAAACTTACAATTTCCCTTTTTTGTTTAATGATATTTAATCAAAATTGTAGTAAAAAAAACTTAATTCAAATATTGCTTTTTTGATTGTCTGTATTAAAAAAAACTGATTTCTGTTTTAATCAGCTAATCTTTAAATTGATTATTACAATTCTCCATCCGTGACTAATTCAAATATTGCTTTTTTGATAGGTTAATTTATGAATTTACCGTTTTTTAAAAGAATAAAAGAAAAATAAATTCACAAAATATTACTTTATTTAATTGTTATGCTATTTAGATCTTCCAAAACAGTATACTTTATTTTTAGGGAGAAAATAATTCAAGTGCAAATATTTTACGAATTATTTCTGAAACAACAAGGCACAAGCATTTGAATATAATATTAATCTGGTAGGAACAAACACAGAACTGTCATGGAGTTTGTAATTTTGGCATATATATATATATATATATATATATATATATATATATATATATATATATATATATTCTTTTTGAAAAAAGCCAAAATTTTTAGCATTCCTGTGGTTGTAGATTTTGAAAATTTAAATTTTCAATATTGATTTTTAGAATTGAAAGTTATATTTGGATATAAATTAGAACAAGGTTCATTTTCTTCCAAAATGAATATGGACTAATTTTTAAAATTTAAAATATTTTAAAAAATAAATTTCAAAATCTAATTTAAAATATACTCTTTCCGTCTATCTTTACTTGTCCCCTACATTATTTTCGAATGTCCAACAATACTTGTTCACTTTATGAAATCAAGAGATAATTTTACATTTAATTCCTAATTTGTTCTCACCATTAGTTATATCTATTTTCCTATTACATTTTTCAAGACATCGTATTTATTACATTCAAAGGATGATCTGGTAAAATTATCTCTGTTATTTATTATTTTTTAATTTTTATGTCAAGTTAACAGGGGATAAGTAAAGATGAACGGAGGGAGAAAGTATGATGGAATGGTAGCTTAATTACATCATTTTCTCCCCTAAATTTTAATTAGTGTCTCAACAACCCAAAAGCACCAAACCTTTTCCCAAATCCACCAACTCCCCTTAGAAAAGCCTCTCGAAAGTCATGCTGCATCCTTTTCCCCCATTATATCTCCACCACATATTTCTTTTTTAATCAACGGTCCATATAATTTCTCACTATGTTCACCTACCAAAAAAATGTTCATAGATTCATCAAACGGTCCATTTAATGAACCATTTTAAATGGACCCCTTATCAACTCACCTACCAAAAATTGTACCCATTCCCCTTCTATTTATACCACAATTTATACCTTCAATAATCAGGATCTTTCTACCTATCCTCACATTAAAATTTCATTATTCTCTCTTTAACTATTCTTGTTTAATGCAAATTTCTTCAATCTTTCGTTAAATCAACCAACCCCTTTACATTTTCTTGAACTATTTCACCAAAAAAACAACCCCTTTACATTTTCTTGGACCATTTCAACTAAAACAGCCATTTTCTTGAATTTTTTCACAAAAAAAAAACCAACCCCTTTGCATTTTCTTGAATCTTTTCACAAAAAAATCCAATCTTTTTTACATTTTCTTGAAAAAAATGGCTGGTGTTACTGAGAATGGTCATCAAGATTTGGACTTTTGCATCAAAGTAGATCCATTGAACTGGGAAATGGCAGCAGAGTCATTGAGGGGTAGGCATTTAGATGAAGTGAAGAAGATGGTGGCAGAGTTTAGGAAGCCAATTGTGAAACTTGGTGGTGAGACATTGACAGTGGCACAAGTTGCTTCAATAGCTGCAAAGGGTAATGTTGAAAATGTGAAAGTGGAGCTTTCTGAGGATGCTAGGGCTGGTGTTAAAGCTAGCAGTGATTGGGTTATGGAAAGTATGGGTAAAGGGACTGATAGCTATGGTGTTACTACTGGTTTTGGTGCTACATCTCACAGGAGAACCAAAAATGGTGGTGCTCTACAAAAGGAACTTATTAGGTAAACCATTTTCCATCTAACTTCCTTTGCTTTGAGATGTGAACCTATTTAATACATGAATGTTTAAGTTTGGAAAAGTTTTAAATTTCAAATGTTTAAGAGCACAAAATATTATAAATTTCAAATATTTTATTAGCCTGTTAGGATTGGTGAGATTTGCAATGAGATTTGAATTTAAGGGCGAGGGGCGAGCCCGGTGCACTAAGCTCCCGTGATGCCCAGGGTCTGGGGAAGGGCCCGACCACAAGGGTCTATAATACGCAGCCTTACCTTGCATTTCTGTCAGATGCTATTTTCACATGGCAGCAACTCTACCAGTTGCTACAAGGCTCCCTTTCAAGATTTGATTTTAAGCTTCTTTTATTTTGGAGATCCTGTTTATATGAATTTTATCAGCAGGAATCTTTTACTTGTTACTTACTGTTTCGCTTATAGTTTTCAACGATTTAAATTTTATATTTCAAATAATAGATTTAATGTTGAAATTTATTCAAGTTTCCGTGAAAAGTAAAATGGTGATACGTAAAAATGAGAGGAGTAAGAAATAGCTGCCTGATTCCTAAATATTCTTTAGGAAAAAGATATTTGAAGTAGGTGGACTTATGTAGTAGGGTAAGAAATAGTAAGTGGTATCATCTAATAATGTCTTATTTAGTGGTCAAAAAATGGAAATGAAAACTATGTGAGACTATATTTTAAGTTTTTGTAGCCATAGAAAAATATCAGGTGAGATTTTATTTTTGGTTTAAAAAAAAAGAAAGTGGAAAAGTGTGTGAGGTGTGATCTGTGTTCACATGTAAATAGTCCATTCCTTCCTATAATTTTGGTGGGGCTCAGTGTTGTCACTGTTGTTGCCTTGTGAGTAGATTTACTATGTAAATAACAAATTCCAATATTTTTTTACTCTTCTTGGGAAATAAAGCAGCTGTCTTTAAAAAAAATAAAAAAATTTATCTTTTAGGTTCTGGCAGTAAGTCTTTTCCAGAAGTCCTAATAATGACTAATCACATTTTCTTGATGGGCATAATAATGAGTGTGTCACATTTTTCAAGTGATTCTTTTATAGCTTCCTCCTACAGAATTCTGACATAAGGCCCATTCCTCTCTTTTTACTATGAAAAGTAATACTAGTGGTAAGGTCTGCGTACATTCTACCTTTTTCATATCCCACTTTGGAATTTTGTTGTTGTTGTTGTTTATGACTTGTTGTGGTGGGGCATAT
>DF360546.1:88679-99693 GCA_000787875.1 Solanum virginianum
GTAGACATCTGATCTTCTCCTCAATAGTTCTGTTCATTCTTTCTGCAACTCCATTAAGCTGAGGTGTCTTGGGAACTGTTTTCTCAAGCCTGATACCATGAATCTTACAGTAGTTCTCAAATGGACCCCTGTACTCACCACCATTGTCTGATCTGACACGCTTGAGTTTTCTGCCACTTTCTCTTTCAACTCTGGCATGAAACTCCTTGAAAACATCAAGTACCTGATCTTTATTATTCAACAAAAAGGCCCACACTTTTCTAGAAAAATCATCAATAAAAGTCACAAAATATTGTGCACCACGATGTGATTAGCATCCATAGAACAAACATCAGTATGAACAAGATCTAGAGCATATTTACTTCTATGTGGGGAACGAGTATGAAATGCAGCTCTATGNGGCAAGAGAACGATCAATAATTTCACAAAAAATGGAGAAAATACCAAAAATCGCAGCTCTGTAAATAGCAATCAGAAAAATGACCTTCCGGGCATCAAAACGAAAAACTGTTTCATGGGGTAATAGAGGAGAGTGTCAAGAACAACATACTAAAATTTGAGGACGAACGGACTTCGTTTGACCTTTGATCCGGAAGAAAAATCACTACCTGCAACCGAAAGAAAAATCACTGCCTGCACAGTGTAAAAAGGTGCAGATTTTTCTGCTGTTTTTGCTTCTGCTTTGCTGCTTTTTTTTTTTTCAAATCAGATTTTTTTTTTTATCTCTCTTCTCTCTTAACTGCTGCTATGTTTTGTTATTCACACAAAACAAATAAAAAATGGGCCAAGACAAAATAACAATATATTTGGGCTTAAATTAAAGAGGCCAAATTAAATTGGACTAGCCCAAATTAAATTTGGACTATCCCTCCATGTAGGAGGGATATATCCCAACAGTTTTTGTCACTGCAGCAAAGGTTCAAAGCCTGCTGCTTCAATAAAGTGTTTTGATTGTAAAGGTGCACGAAGGTCTCAATCAGTCAACTTGGCCCTGGAATGATCTAGCAAACAAAATAACTGCCAGCCATATATGTATATATGTGTGCGCGTGAGAGAATGCACGGGCCACCTCTTCCTAGTTTTATTAAAAAAGCTTAATACACCATACACCTTGCCGCAGGAGGGTGAAAATGGAGATGAGAGCAAAAGAAGAAATTGGAATAGGCCAAGACCTGACTCCACCAATCCCACCACTTTCTCTCTCCCTCCACCACTCTACACTCCTATCTCACTGCTCTTCTTGCTTTTCTCCTCTTCCTCCTCCACCTTCCCTTCGCTATCCTCCCTTCTTCTCCCCTAATAATCCCAACCCAAATCACTTCATTTGTTACTGTTCCCTTCAATGCTCTTCTCTCGACTCCACTATTCACTTCTCCTCTTCAGAATTCCACTTCTTTGACCTCTTTCCTCAACCCCTTTACACCACTTTCCCTACTTCCTCCGATCTTCGCCTCGCCCTCCGTCTCCTCCACCGCTTCCAAACCCTTCATCTCATCCAAGAATCAAATGGGGCTTTCCGAAATTTCGAAAGAATTGGTGGGTTGATCACCAATTTCAGGAAAGTAATGTTCTTGGATGATGAACTTTCTGGAAGAATTCGTGATGGGGCAAGGGCTTTGGCTACTTCAAGAAGAATGTGTGTCGGCTTGGACACCAACGGAGAGTGTACTGTGGAAGCTGCAGTGCTCTGCTTAGTGCTGACCAATGCAGTGGAAGTGCATGATAAGGATGGGCGAAGCTTAGGTGTTGGTGTTTATGATGTAGAGTTTTCATGGGTCAATCATAGCTGCTCTCCTAATATTTCTTACAGGTTTTTTACAGCACCAGATTCTGGTGGAACATTGGAGTCTAGGATATATCCAGCAGCTACAGAGACAGCTGCTGCTGGCACTGAAAGTGAATCAATTAGTAGTAGTAGTACTGAACTTCAGAAATCCATGTCACTGATTGGTAATGTTCTACTGCATTTACTTTTCCAAAGTAATGGTCCTTTTGATAATCCTGATTGAAACCAAATGTGATTTAGTTCCTGCTTTCGATTCGTTGTTTGGCGATAGGTAGGAGTGAAGCATGTGGTCCGAAAATAGTCCTTAGAAGTATAAAGAGCATCCACAAAAGTGAAGAAGTGTTGATTACATACACTGACTTGTTACAGCCTAAGGTACATTTGTTCTCAATCTTTGTGATGGATGTATATATTATTGGAAGGATGTTACATCAATATCAGAGAAAGTATATGTTTATTTTGATTCTTATGAATAAAAAAATTTATATGTACACAATGCAAGTCATTTTCTGGGAGGACCTAGCTACATGACTTTGTCAGATTAAGTAGCGTGTGGATGAAGATTTGCCTTCTGTGGTTTGTAGTTAGAATTGGAAGTTTGCATCTTTTTATAATAAGAATTTTTCTTGTTACTCCAGTTTACCACGGTGAAGGTCTTTCACACAATAATCCCAAAATTCGTTCTCTATGAACAACAAAAATCAATTGTTGAGAACTTTTATGTGGTCATGCTACTCCTTTTTATTTTAATGTTTGTGTCATATATTGGCAAAAGTGCTTAACCTTTGGACTCCATGATGTTAAATGCTTTCACCTTGGCCATATTTAGATATTCTACTAAATTCATGGTTGAGAAATACTAGAATAATGGAGAATATATGACTATAATTTCCCAATTGGGGTGCACCCAATAGTGCGGTCTAATGGTAAATAAAGTTGATGACAATCTTGGACACCAAGGTTCAAACCCAACCATCTTCCTATCTACTTAAGATTTGATGAGTAGAGTTACCCGTATCTGCCCAAATCTGTGTTGTTGGAAGGTAGGACATAGCAGGTACCCAATGGAATAGGCGAGGTACGCATAAGCTGGTCTGAACACCATAAATTATCAACAAAAAAGAACTCTTAAATTGAGTGCCTTGGACCCAAAAGCAATGACAATATCTATTTCCAATGATCAGAAATGGGTGAACAAATAGGGAGAAGGTTGTTCTTAAATATGCCTTGATGGGAGAGGATGTGTGGAAGCCATAATGACACTTGAACATATCCCTATAAGTTTGCTAGAGGTGATTATCAACTTTGTTATTCATCTCCTTTGGTAGTCTTGGCATGTCTCAATGGTGTTATATACATACCACATAATATATCATCTTAAACTTTGAAGATAATTATAGCCAAATGTTTTATGACGTCACATCTCAGACTTCCTTCTTACTTATCAAACAATATGCATTACTCTTTATAGCCATCATTCTGTTGCTTATGGTGAACGATTTGAATTGAAAGATCACGTTTCATGGATGAAGCCATGTGCTTTAGAGAAGTTTGCACTTCAAACAATGGTGCACAATGTAATTCCAACGTGAGAGTTTGCTTCTTTGAATCTCAACTTTGTGGAGCTGGATCAATATCACAATTATTGTATATGAATGCTAAAACAAGTTGTTTTGATTGAATTTTCATCATTTGAGCCACAATGCCCTTGATCGTGGTCTCTACGCCACTTCCTTCTTTTTTGTATTTTCCTCAAACTACACTGTCGGGCAGCCCTTAAGTATGCCTCATCATCTGTCAGTTACCTTTGATCTTGAATCTCTTCTAACTCAGTCAGTTGACGAAGTGTGTTTTGTTTCTGCATTTCCATGTTGTCCTGTACAGTTTTGCTCCACTCTTTAAGTTTCCCCTTCAAAGCCTTCAACTTGAAAGCTAAAATTAAATCAGGCCTGCCTTCAAATATGCTAGAATCCCACCTGATTTTGGGCTCTATCCATGAAATTTTCTGTCTATTGCCCACCGATTTTCAGATTTTAAACAAGAATTTGACCTCTCTGTTGCCACATTCAAGAACTAAAGAACATTGGTCAGAGTTAACTCTCTGTAAAACTGTCTGCTTGATGTTCCTTAAGGAAGCTTCTTCTGAATTAGAAATCTATGAAGTCTTGCAGCAATGTCATGGCCTTCCACTTCTCTCCATGTATACTATCAACCTGCCAATGGTATATCCTCCTGTGCCCTCTCCTCTATCAATTCAGAAAAATCAACCCAAAGCTTTGTTGAATTTAGTACAGTTCTTCTCCGAGAGAAATCTAACTGTGTTGAAGTCTCCATCAATCATCCCGGGTCCATTAAAAAGGCTTCTGACTGCCCCCAGTTCCAACCACACCTCATCGGTCTCCACCGTTACATTAGGAGCTTATGCACTGGATAAATGCCAACAAAAATCCTGAGCTTTGCCTGCGAATTTGCAGGTTATACAGTAAAACCCACCTCGCATATCTCTCTCTTCCATATTCTGTGCCCATAGTAATATAACTCTCTGGTACTGCTGGCCTCCAAATTTTCTTATTTCACCCATGTATATGCCCGTAGTTCTTTGACAGTATCCTTAATGCCACTTTCTAGCTTTGATTCTTGAAGACAAAAGACACCCCTTCCAGTGAACCCCAAACTCCTTGCTTAACTTGACAGTATATTTGATGAATCTATATTGAGGTATCCGCCCCTGAATCCTCAGTAACAGAGAAGATATTGTGGATAATTTTAATCAAGTTTCTTATATTTTTGGATCCTGCACATCTTGATTGGAAGGTACTCCCTCCATTGTAGAAGATTGTCCAACTTCAGATGATGTTCACTTACCTAAACTAGTCATATATTGCACCATTATTCAGTATATTCTGAAAATTGTAAACTCCAAAAGAGATAGACCAGTCACTTTTTTATCCATGTAAAATCTAAAAGTAGTCTGGTAGTCCACTCCCCGGACCACTGGGTATGTTGTTGTAGTCTGGTAGTCCACTATGGATGCACTTTTATGCTCAATAGCTCTTCAATTTACAGTGAAAAAACTAGAACGCCTTGAATTGCTTTCTGCATTAGCTAGTTTGGCAATTTTCTTTCAGAATACATTATAGCCTTCTTTGTTCTTGATCAAGTAAAATATTATTTTTTAAGTAATAAAGGGAAAGATCCTGTTTAGGTGTGTACTAGAATACATTTTAACTTATAAGAAAAATAGAATACATTTATATGTCAATCTCAGTGTATTGATTCGCTGTTCATTCTAGTAGTCGTAGTATTACTCTTGTTTCTTGTTCTTCGATTTTTATTATTATATGATGTTTCGTGTAGTTTGATTATAGTATTATTTTGTTGTTAGTATTGTTTTGCTACTATCTGTTGTTTTTATTACTTATGTTATTTCCTTTATTTCTACTACTTTTTCTAGACCGTTTTTATCTTGAGCCGAGGATCTATCGGAAACATTCGTTCTACCACTAAGGTAGATGTAAGGTTTGCATACGTACTACTCTCTCCAGACGTCATGTTGTGGGACTACATTGGGTATGCTGTTGTTGAATATGTCGATCTCAGTGTTATTCTCTCTGCTGGTTAAGATATTCAAATCAATTGGTTAGATGAAGTAATTGGTTGATGTTTTTATGTTTCTTATTAATGTTTCTTGATGGAGAACCTTCTGAACTCACGTACTAGCTATGAATGAAGTGCCAGTTTAGATACTTTTTCTATGTCAGAACAAAATGCTGGTTTCAATGCTTGTTTAGGTTATAGATAATATTAATGTAGCCTTATCAATTAGATTTATCTATGCTGTTGCTTAGATTGTTGACCAGAATTTTCTTAATTTTCAAATCCATATATAGTGATGATGACAGCTAAGTTCTGCAAGTCATTTTTAATAATGGCCTATGTTAAACATGTTATGGCAAACACTGTTTTAACTCAATCAGTTCAAGTTCGTCTGAAGTCTAATTCTTTTCCCATATGACTTTACTTGTCTTCCAGGTGATGAGGCAATCAGAGTTGTGGTCGAAGTACAGGTTCAGTTGCTGCTGTAAAAGATGTAGAGCACTGCCTATGACTTATACAGATCATTGTCTGCAGGTAAGAGCATAGGGTTGAGATCATTAGTTAAAAGGGCATGCATAAGTGATGTACAGTCGAATTGTAAAACCATCAATTTCATCCAACTGTAAGCTCCTACTTAGATTGATTCCAGTTTCACCCCTTTGATTTTCCACACCTTATAGATTTATGTTTGGAATTGCCGCATATTTCTGTCAATTCGAGTTGTAGTGGATAATATAGTAATTTGAGCATTCTCTCTTTTACTATGATCTATTTTTGGTAATTGTCAACTACATAGTTTTAATTTGGAGGTTTCCGTCATTCACTACTTATGACTTTGCTGCTATTGTTGTTTCAGCATATTTGTCTTTTAGTCTCCTTAAATTTGGTCCGATGTCAAATTGTAATGGCATCAGAATGCACTTAGACTGTGAATGGATTAGCCCACAGTTGATATAGTGTACACACATATGAAAGTTTAATTATCATGCAGATGAGAGGTGACTGTAAATGTTGTTTCAAATAAATGAAGGTGTTAAAACTTGGTAAATCAAGACTTGAAAGGAATAACATTTGAAATAACCTTGCAAAAAAGCAATTTATGTTCATTGTTCAGCCTAAAATTGGGCAAGGTTTTTTTAATTATACCCAATATCTGCTAAGACATGAAGGTACATCTAGGATTCCCGAGAACCTGTCAAGGTATTTATCATCAATAACAACTACAACATACCTAGTGTAATCCCATAGGTGAGGTCTGGAAGGGTAAATTCATGTAGGCAAACCTTTATCCTACCTCAGGGAGGTAGAGAGGTTGTTTCTAAAAGACCCTCGGCTCGAATAACGCACATCAAAGCAATCAAAGAAAGAAAAATTACAGAAGTAAGAGGAAAAATCAAATAATAGGGAAGCATTAGAAAGCTTCAGAAAACAAGGAGTGGTAACAATAGCTAAATGTGATAACCGAAGCACAAAAATAATAGGACAACATATCCAACGTAATTCCACTAGTGGGATTTGATCACAATAAATAATTAGGAGTAAAAGAAATTGTAGGACAGAAAACTGCGAGGAAACTTTGTTGCTATCACCAGTATGAACGGAGAAAAAATGCCACACATTCACTTCAACATCTCATTTCCACCACCATCATCTTTTGAGCATGAGAGTTCTTAAATTGTCAACACTTCACCCCATACAATATAGTCAGCCTAACAACCACTCTATGGAACTTACATACAAGTGTTGAAGGTACATTCTTATAATACATGACTTCAGAAAGGCGAGCCTTAATTTTATCCATCCCACACTAATAAGATGTGTGACATCATCATCCACCTTCCTATTTCCTTGGATTAAAGATCCATGATACTTGAAACTTCCTCACTTGGGATGACGTGTGGATCAAGCCTCATTTCCACCCCACCCTTTTGTGACGCATCACTAAACTTGCACTTCAAGATTTAATTATGGTCTTGCTCAACTTGATTTCTTTAGACTCCAGGGTTTGTCTCCTATCCTCCAGCCTAGCATTAACTCTACCGTGAGTCTCGTCAATCAGTATTATATAATTTGCAAATAACATACACCATGACACCTCACCCTAAATATGATGCATTAATCTATCCTACCAGGGCAAAAAAAAAAGGACTAAGAGTTGATTTCTGGTGCAACCCCATCACGACTGGGAAGTGATCGGAATCTTCTTCCAGTATCCTTACTCGGGTCTTGGCTATATCCTACATGTCCTCAATCTTCCTAGCGTATGCCACAGGAACAACTCTAGCCTCCAAGTTTCTCCATAGAACCTCTTTGGAACTTTATCATATGCCTTTTCTAGGTCAATGAACATCCATGTTTATCATCAATAGCAATAAGAAAATTAAAATTAGTCTAAAAACTTCCATGCTGGTACTTAACAATCTGCTAAAAGGTCTAGTTTATATATTTTCGCTTGTAATTTCCCATCATATTGTTCATTTGTTCTTTTTATTTTTTGGGAGTTTTTGTGTTCTTTCTGCTGAGTAGTGAGTACTGCTTTGAACTAATCAAGCTGAACTGAAGATTATTCTTCTTGTTTTTTCTCCTAAGAATCATGGCACATCTAAGCTTTTAGATCATTAACATCTATTGTGAATTTTTTGTGTGTAGGAAATCTTAATATTAAATCTCGATTGTTCAAATATGAATTCTGGTGACAACTTTTACCAGGACCATGTAATGGAGAAGCTGATGGATTGCTTGAACGATGCTATAGACGACTTCCTGTCATTTAACAACCCCAAGAATTGTTGTGAAAAACTTGAGATCCTGCTTACTGAAGATCATGTAAACGTACTACTAAAGCCTAATGGAGAAAAATTACATCTACTCTTCAGATTACATCCTCTTCACCATGTCTCTTTGCATGCCTACATGACACTTGCTTCTGCATATAAAGTCTCTGTAAGTGAATTGCTGGCCCTAGACCCTGAAGGTGATGAACAACAAACCGAAGCTTTTAATATGAGCAGAAAGAGTGCAGCATATTCATTGTTACTTGCAGGTGCCACCCAGCATTTATTAGAATCTGAGTGTTCTCTCATTGTGCCTGTGTCAAACTTTTGGATGACTGCTGGTGATACTTTACTAAGTCTTGTCAAAAGCTCCTTGTGGAACGTATTTTCTAGGGGAGGACACATTGAAGATTTTTCATTTTCGTCATGTCAGATTTGTGGCAAATGCATGCTGCTTGATAGGTTTAGAAATAATTCTACTAACAGTCGTGATAAAAATGCAGAATTTGCAGAGGTAACTAGCCAATTTTTGAGTTGTGTTACTGATGTAACACAAAATATCTGGGGTTTCCTCATAGAGGAAGGTAGTTACTTGAAAGTAGTTGAGGATCCCATTAACTTTAGATGGCTCGGAAGCAGTATGCCTCATTCTACGAGCCATTTGGCGGACAAAACAGATGTTGGATATCACGACGAGATACGGGTAAAATTATTCCTCCTTGGTATTCATTGCATAATCTATGGAGCATTTTTGTCAACTGTATGCTTTGGTCCTAATTCGCCATTGATGTCGAAAGTTGAAAGTCTTTTAAGTGTCTAAAGTATTCTGAATGGCTAAGCCATTGGTTGCATCAAATCCCAATTGTATGTGTTAAAATCTCAACTCATGCGTATAGCATATGTAGTTTGTCATTTTGTTTTTATAAATGATTTTCAATTATTTTTGTGTGAAATCTTAGTGATTAAATTGATAACGATCAACAATTGATAAATTGATATTTTAATGATTCTAGAATGATTTTAGCGTATCGATAATCAATAAATGAACTGATTGGTCCGTAGTCCTAATGCCAGGAGCTCATTGTCTCATTCGAAAGGTTAACTGGAATTTATTCTTTAATTAAATGAGAAGATGAGGCCCTGTTAGATAAGTCACTAATGAGTGTGATCACAAATTTGAATTCTATATTATGTAGTAGTTTCGTGAACAAAGCAAATCTCTAATGCTTAAAGGACAACGACTCACGTCTTCGCCATATGTCATGTCAAATCTGAGAGATTACAACAAAATATACAATGTCATTTTATAAGTGGGATCTGGGGAGAGTAGAATGTACGTAGACATTACCACTATCTCAAATCTTAGAGATTAATCCTGAGGTGAAAATTATTTAATTGTATATTAGTACATTTCCTATTTATCACGTTGCTTAATCACGAAGTAAGATAGATCTCTGATTATTTGGATGAATAAAGTGGACCGACTTTTCATATATGTAAAACTTTCAATTTTTATGGATTTCAATGTAATGAACAATCCTACCCTTACACGCACACCCCAAAAAGAAGAATTTGAAAGGGAAATGTCGAACCGTGTGCATATTATCTGTTTTCTGATTTTGGTAAACGGAAGGAAATTTTCAAACCGACATTATTTTTTTTTTATAATTATTCCACTTATTTTATTAAGGAAAATTATAAACATTTCACAGTCACAACATCCACCAGTCAAAACCTCACTTAGTTTGAAATAAATTAGAAATAGTTATCGAAATTTCTAACGTTCACACAAGAAATTAATTAGTAATATATTAATTTTCTCTAAGAAAAAATCATACTAATATGATAGGAATTGAAGGTTCCACCTAATTGACGGAGTTAATTAATGTAGAAATCCCTTTCACAACATTTTCTCATCACGCACGCTAACTAATATTTTTTGACATTGTCTATACAATTAATCAGCTATAAATAATGGACTAGGAAAACGTTCACAAATCAAATTATCACCCTCTTATCTATTTTGCATTTTATTAAGAAATAATCTATGGCTGAAGAGAAACACCATCACCATTTGTTCCACCACAAGAAGGAAGAAGAGGGTCCTGTCGATTATGAAAAAGAAGTGAAGCACCATAGTCATCTTGAGAAGATAGGTGAACTTGGTGCTGTTGCTGCTGGTGCTTTCGCCTTGGTAACATATATTCTCGTCTCATTAATAATGATCAAAAATAATTATAAATTATTTCAATTTTTTGAGTTTCAAACTTAAATTATTGATAGTGTGAGTTTTCTACCTGAGCTATAATAGCGAAACACACCTAGATATTGACTAGATCAAATGTTAGTCTAACAAATGCTTCTAGACATGTTTGATCATAAATTTTTTATCCATCCGACATATATAACTACTTTATTAGCTGATATATATATATATACGAATTGGTTTTTTTTAAAGCCATAAGCTCTCTCTTTCCAAGCTGGATAAATTGATGCCATAGCTGAGACCAAACTATGACCATGAAGGTGGAGAAGAAGATGTTTGATATCAGGATGGAGAATAAATTAATTTATACAGTAATAATTTTTTACTATTAACCTAGAAGAATTTTCTCTCAAATTCTTGTTTACCAACACTTATTGATCATTTGGCTTCAACAAGTGGTATCAGAGCCTAGGCAGAAGTGTTGATCGAGTTTGGGTCGAATTTTGGATTTTCTTAAATCCAATTCTGAGTGCACCATTGGATTCATCTCGTCAAACTGAATCCAACAAATCAAACCGCGAGTTAATCGGAGTTCGAAAAAGTTCGAAAATCGTGGTCAAAGTTTGGTCAAACTACCGGAGTTTCGCCGGA
>DF360545.1:2560-14179 GCA_000787875.1 Solanum virginianum
GTATATCTAACCAATGAGCTCAATTCACTGCAAAATTTTGGAAGTCCTTCCAAAGGAGCTTAGGGACACAAGTGAATTCAAGTACAGCATTCCACCCTCTAATAGATGGCCAGGTAGAATGCACCATTCAGACACTTGAGGATATGTTGCGAGCTTGTGCATTGGACTTTAAAGGGAGTTGGGTGGATCACTTGCCACTTATTGAATTTGCCTATAATAATAGCTACCATTCTAGTACCAAGATGGTACCTTATGAAACTCTGTATGGAAAGAAATATAGATCACCAATTGGATGGTTTGAAGTGGGTGAAACCACCTTACTTGGGCCAGATTTGGTACGGCAAACCTTGGAAATAGTTAAGGTAATACAGGAAAGGTTGGAACCATCCCAAAGCCAATGCAAATCATATGCAGATATTAGAAGAAGAGGACGGAAAGAAATATAGATCACCAATTGGATGGTTTGAAGTGGGTGAAACCACCTTACTTGGGCCAGATTTGGTATGGCAAACCTTGGAAATAGTTAAGGTAATACAGGAAAGGTTGGAACCAGCCCAAAGCCAACGCAAATCATATGCAGATATTAGAAGAAGAGGACTGGAATCCCAGTAGGGAATTGGGTATTCTTAAAGGTATCTCCAATGAAAGGGGTTATGAGATTTGGTAAGAAGGGGAAACTAAGCCCATATTACATAGGGCCTTATTAGATTACTAAGAGATTTGGGCAGGTTGCATATGAATTAGATCTACCCCAAGAACTCTCAATGGTTCATCCAGTTTTCCATGTCTCAATGCTTCGAAAATGCATAGGTAACCCATCCTGTATCACTCCTATTGAGTATGTATAGGTTATGCTTCGAAAATGCATAGGTAACCCATCCTGTATCACTCCTATTGAGGATGTATAGGTTACAGAAGATCTCACATATGAAGAGGTACTTGTTGCTATTCTATATTAACAAGTTAAGAAGCTAAGGAATAAATAAATAGCTTCAGTTAAAGTACTCTGGAGAAACTAGCAGGCTGAGAAGATAACATGGGAGGCTGAGGACATAATGAAGAGGTACCTATTGTTATTCTAGATCGATAAGTTAAGAAGCTAAGGAATAACAAAATAGCTTCAGTTAAAGTACTCTGGAGAAATCAGCAGGCTGAGGAGATAACATGGGAAGCTGAGGACATAATGAAATTAAGATATCCTTACTTATTTAAAGCTGAAGAGAAAGTCCAACATGTAGAATTGAGGCCCTAATAGGTACGTAGTCGAGTTAAGGGGACTAATACCCTAAACAAAGGATAAAAATTGAGGTGCTTGTAGGACTTAGGAAGCTAGCAGGTGAGCCAGCTACTTGCTTAGCTTGAACTTGCGAGTTAAACGGGGACGACACCCGACGACGAAATTGTCCAATTCCAATTATGAATAAAGTCCGAGTTAAGGGAGTATCTTAGGCCCATGTTTTAGTACTATAAGTGGTATGTATTTACATGCCAACATGATGGAATAAAAAGGCCCAACTACATTCTACAATTCTTAACCAATTGGGCCAAAACAAAAGAAGGAAAATCTGCACATAGGCAGCCCAAGACTCATCTGTTTGGAGTCCAATAAAGCCCAAGTGAAATGAGTTAAATAGCTGCATCACTAGCTTAGTATATGAGGCTAAGAGAGTCTTAGTAATTCTGCCAAAAGTCTCTTTAAAAGGGGACCAAAGCAGCTCCCACAAGTCATATACTTAGAACACAAGGAAAAAAATAGATTGCTCTTTTACTTTTGCTCTCAACGTTTAGTTGGTTTTCCAAGCAACTTCAAGAGACCTTAAGGATTCTTTGGCAAGTCCTATATGCGAGGGTAAAGGTAAGTAGGTTTAATCATGTGTAACAAGAGAGTATGTTGGTTGTGTTAATGCTGAAATTTCTGGAAAGCATGTGTTGTTGATGTTGCTGTATACTTTTCTTGTTGATTATGAGTTGTTTATCTTCTTGGTTTGCTGTATTATGAAGTATTACTTATGACGAAAGGTAGCGAAAAGATGTAACGTTATGCTGTCCATTTGTATGCTGCATAAAATTATTGTGTGTCCTATTTTATGGACTATTATAGGGCTGGTATGATACTACACTAGGCTATACATGATGTATAGATGTTAATATGCATTAGAAAATATAATTAAAGGCAAAATAGTGGGAAAATACGCTCGGGATTGTAGTTGCACGCTTGCTGCCCGGGTGTTGTTTCTATGTGAAGTTGGATGTCTAAGATGTGTCTATTGGCTTCTAATGCTAGTTTTATTACTTACTATATTATACCTAAACATTTTGAGGAAGGGAAGTTTATCCCAAGGTAATTGCGAGATCGTACAGCGAGGTATGTAAGGCTATTTGCTGCCATTTTACTTAGCATGAAATCTATAGTTTTCCTTGGCACATAAAGGCACTTACCAACTCCGATATGACTATTAACTGTGTCTCCACTCTATCATATGTTTACATGCTTTTCTACATAGTTACCTTCATAGCTACATACATATATGGACACCAACTTACATGGGTTCTTGTTGACAAATAAAGTCCATAAGTTGTTTCATCTCATACGCATTTCATTATTGGTGTAACGTACTCTTTCCATTGTCATATTGTCTTGTATAGTTATCTACATGTCACATGTTGTATATACAGTTCCAAAGCTCCAATAATGTGACCACCAAAAGATCATCTTAAAGGTAATTGAAAGGTATTGAATATTGCTTATAGATAGGTGGTAGCCCAAAGGGGTGGAAGAATCACCTAGCTAGGGACGATCCTATCACGGGGGGTAGCCCGAGGGGCTAAGAAAGAGCCTAGCTAGGGATAAACCCAATACAGTTACCCCTTATCAGTGTGCTAGTAGATCTCCCTAGTAGGAGTACAGGATATCTAGCTGTGGTTACCAATCTCCAGGTTACTTCGGAGCTTTGTATGTCTAGAGCTTATGTTTGTATTGTACAGTTAGTTGAGGCGGGGCATGTCCTGACCCTTATCAGATACTTGTCATTATTTTGGAGGCTATGTAGACTATGTAAATTAAAGTGTGAGCATACTTTATACTTCAGACAGCGTGGCCCAAATGGCCTAGTCATATGCTTTTCCTTTTGACTTGTTAGTGCTATTTACTCTTTTAAAGGAATACTGAAGGTGAAATTCCTTATAATGCATATAGAAAGCGCATAGGTATAAGTTAGTTCTCCCGGGCCTTATTGGCTACGGGTGCCTGTCCACCTTAATGGGATTTGGGGCATGACACTATGTAGCCAGCGTAGGATAAGATTGTATCAAGGTACAACTCCTCACTTGCCACTATGATGGCCCAGTTTTGGGATGGATCCACTCCCCTAGTCTTTCGTACCCTACCCCGACAAAGTATGGGATGGCTTTGCCAGCGTGGGCAAGATGTTGTATTACCACAAAGCTCATAGTGGTGGTTATCGGTTAGCGAAACTCTCCAAGTAAAGCAAGATACATTTTACATACAAGTTTTCAGCATGTTATTTTTAGCATGTTACTTTCAGCATGTTATTTTCAGCAAACAGAGTACTTATTATTATTTTACTTCATTCTCAGGTATGTCTCCTGTACTTTGAGAAATATTGCATTACCTTGAGTTCATTTTGGCCATTTTATATACTGTACATTCTACGCACTGACGTCCTTAGGACCTGCATCATTTTATGATGCAGACGAAGGTGACAGAGTCCCTCAACAGCCACTTCGTTGAGAAACAGACAATATCCAGTTATTGGTGAGGCCTCTTCTTAGTTAGAGGCTCTTGAAGTCATCTATGTTTCTTTTCAGCATCTTATTTTAGTTGTGGCTACCTTGGGGCCTATCCCGATAGTCATCCAGATTATTCTAGTTAGATGTTCCATAGATGATGTGTTAAGTATTGCAGTTATTGTTTATTTCAGTTATTGTGGAAATACTCCGCATTCTAGTTGTATTCAGATAGTTTAGAAGTTCTAGCTTGTTATTTCAAGCTTTTCCACCATAAATTAAGTCTTTCGCTAAGTAGCCAAGCCAAGTGGTTCGCTTAGGACAAGTAATGGTTCTGAGATCCAGTTATGCTTAGGGTGTAGGCTCGGGGTGTGACAGATTTTCAAATGTTGAGATACATGTTATCAGATGAGTTATTGATTCTTTGATGGCCCATATGTTTGTTCGTATGGTGAAGATCAAAAAATATGCTAAGTGTTGAACTGTTCTCATACGATGGCTCCTGCGGGTCATAAGTCAAGTGACGGGTCATAGATAAAATTGTGCCTGGAGGATTAGAGTTCTGAAGGTTTTCTGAAGAGTTAATAGACGAGACCTTTTATAGGTCGTAAGTCAGAAGATGACACATAAGAGGAGTTTTTATATAGAGGATAGTTTTAGTGCATTGCAGTCTAAGAAGGCTAGGTATGGACCGTGATTCCATCTACGGCCCGTAACCTTGATCGTCCAATTTCCTAATTCCAGTTTTTCTTTTTCATTTAGGATTTGGTTTCCACTTATTATATTGTATTCTTGGAGATTTCTTTTGATATTACATTGGAGCTATAACATTGTGATTCTTGTGAAGATTTGGGATTTTGTGTTCTTCAATTTATCATTGTAAGTATTTAATTATACTATTCTATAACATGATTTCTTCATCTACAATGAACATGAGTAGCTAAATCCACAACTAGGGTTGTGGGAACCATGAAGAACTAACAAAGTAAAATTGGATAATTTGTAATCCTTGGAAAGTGTACATGTATATCTTAATTATCTCTTTGATTTGAATGCTTTTAATGATGGCCAACATTAGAATTCACTTTATTCTTACTTATTGGATCAAGGGGGTAATGAATTGGATAAAGGATAATTAACAGGATTCAATGTGATTACTCTCATCTAATTAACCTGAATGGATCAAGGGATGGTTGTACTGGAACAAAGGTAAGGGTTAGTAATGCAACACTGCAGAGATGGATCAAATCACGTGCTGAAATTTACTTAACGCCTTGATCATAGAGTTAGGTAAATTAACTTAACAGTTCCACATGCTACATAATAGAAAAGGTTATGATTATCTGGCTATACCTACTTAGGAATTCATGGAGAACACAATATTCTAGTTACTTCTTTCACTGACTTCACAACACTTGCACTTGTCGATTTAATTCTAGTTTAGGTTTATTTCTTGCATTTTACAAACCCCCGTCCCTTCGAGAAATAAGTAGACTAATTCAATATAATTGCTCATAATTATTCCAACTCTAGACCTTATTACCTGTAGGATCGACCCTAACCATTTCTAGGTTCTATATTTTGACAACAAATGATTATACCTTGAATTGGAGATGTCTTCTGGCCATGATCAAGATTTTGGCACTATTCCCGGGGAATACAACTTTTAGATTGGTGTAATTAGAGTAATTTTTGAGTTAATCCTTATTTTATTTATTTTACATTTTTGTGATTTTTTTTGTTTCAACATACAAGTGTAGTTTATGCCCAGTACTCGTAGTTGAGGCATGCCTTTGACTTCATTTAATCTAGAGATCCAGAAAGTGCTACAAAGAATGGCCTAGAACAATGCCAATAATACTCCAAATCTTTCACAAAATCTAAACAATGACGACCCACCACCACCTGAGGACATGAATTCACCACCACTAGGTTAACAAAGAGCAGCTAATGAATGGAATCCATACATACTTCACCATATGGAAGTGGATGTCACCAGAGCTATTGTGTTGCCTCTTTTACCCAAGAATAATAAGTTCCATGTCAAATGGGTTGTTACAGATATTACAGAATAGAGGGTTGTCTGTGGGTTTACAATCAAAGGATCTGCTTAACCATCTACATAATGTTGCTTTCGTCTACAAGAGCATGATAGGAAACTAAAATTTGTCCATGGATGTCCTTGGGCTCTGTGTCTTCCTATTATTTCTCATAGGTGAGGTGATACTATGGTTTGTAGAGCTTTCACAAATTTCTATCACTACATAGGCTAAAATATAGACAGCCTTTTTAAGTTAAAGTTGAAAGATTAGATCAATAACTTCAAGCAATTGCCTGGTGATTCTATCAGTACCACATAAGAATGCTTCACAAAGTGCTTATGAAGTGTTCCAGACTACAAGATTGTTGATGATTCCTTGGTGGAGATCTTTTATCGAGCCTTAGATGACAATGGCAAGGGTATGGCTGACACCATAACTAAAGGCTTATTCTTAGATTTCCTATTTCCTGTTGTAGTTGAATGACTAGAGAAGGTGGCACGGAAGAACCGTGTATGGGGCACAAGGGACAAATCTACGATGAAAAGTTCCTTTTTAGTTGGCACAAATTTAGAGAAGACTAAGATTAATAAATATATGATGCAAGAGCTAGCAGGATTAGTACTAATGTGGGGTTACTAATGAAGCAGAGCTAAGAATGAGTAAATATAATGAATCATCAGCCACCATGAGCACCCACGTATGAGGAGCCCTATTATCAGGCATCCTTGCTTTATGACTAATCAGATAGGGAGTTTCTAGACCAACGGCTAAGGGTCCAATCAGGACTATTGGCGCCAAGGTCAAGAGAATCCAGGTCGAAACTTTAACAAAGATAATGCTTACAAAGACAACAACTGAGATGGATACTATGACAGAAACAAGGGACAATATAGAGATGGTGATTGGGGACACAGAGATAGGTACAGGAATGGTCTACATGTGCCACTGCATAATTGTGATTCTGGGACTAGTAGTTCGAGGATTGAAGAAATATTTGACAAATTATTGAAGAAGGTTGACGCCCAAGATAAGACCTTGAAGAGGATGAAAGCAAAAATTTTAGGGATTAATTAGAAGATCGAGTCTAATTATATAGCTATCAAGCAGCTGGAGCAACAATTTGATCAGATGTCTACATAATTGAACCAGTGTTAGAAGGTTAAGCAAAACAATATAGAATTTGAAGAATAATAGACGGTGCATGGCAGTGACGACATGAGGTGCTAAACAGACGATCAACCCACTGATATCGATAGATGATGATAAGGTTCATGATCAGATGTCTACATAATTGAACCAGTGTTAGAAGGCTAAGCAAAACAATATAGAATTTGAAGAATAATAGATGGTGCATGGCAGTGACGACATGAGGTGCTAAACAGACGATCAACCCACTGATATCGATAGATGATGATAAGGTTCGCGAAGAGGTTGTGGAAAGCAAAAGTACAAAGACTGGGGATAAAAAAAGCCAAGGATGGGGTGATAGGGAAAGTGGTAACACCAAGGAAATTGAAACCCATACCTAGGCCTCTACCTTTCCCTTAGAGACTCAAGAAGAAGGAGGTGGAAGGTAAGTTTCATCATTTCATCTCCATGTAGAAGCAGCTAACTATCAACATTCCCTCATTAATGTATTAAAGAGAATGCCCAGGTATACCTAGTTCATGAAGGACCTAGTGACGAAGAAGAGTATGGTGAGCCAAGAGCTTCAGCATTATAGCAACAAAGTCCTTAGTGTAGAAGAAAGGGGACCCTAGGGCATTCACCACACCTTGTACCATTGGAGATGCCAACTTTTTAAAGATATTATGCGACTTAGGAGCCAACATCAACTTAATGCCTGTTGCGGTATTCAAGAAATTGAGCTTGGGAGCTCTATACCAATAAATATATAGTTTTTCATGGCTAACAGGATAGTGAAAAAGCCTATGGAGATATTATACGACATTCTAGTCAAATTGGAAAGTACATATTCCCTCCAAACTTCATGATTCTAGAGTGTGAGGTTGATTTCAAAGTCCTAATCACCTTGGAAAGGCCTTTCCTAGCCACTGTACGAGCACTGGTGCACATGGAGTTGGGTCAACTCAAGTTCAGATTGAGTAATGAAGAGGTTGTGTTCAATTTCTACTAGTACATGAAGAAAACTGGTGATTTGAAAGTGGTCTCTATGATTGAGAGTATTGATTAGGTACAACCAGAGATACCAATCAAGGAAGGATTGGGTATTGAAACTCTTGAGGCCATATTGGTGAAGTTCAAGGGTGAAGGCATCCTAGACTATAATGAGGCAGTGAAGGCTGTAAAGCATCAGGTTTCTCTAGGCATCAAGTCAAGCTTGAGTTGGACTTAAAAAATCAAGAGTTGCCACCTACTAGACAATCCATCTAGGAGCTACCAATGTTGGAGTTAAAGGCTCTTCAAGCCCATCTAAGGTATGTGTTTTTGGGTACTAATAATACTTTCCCTATTATTGTTGTTGCTAATATTAATGACAAATAGCTAGAAGTATTGGTTTAAGTTCAAGCGATTCAAAAATGCAATTGGATGGACAACTGCGAATATCATTGGCATCCCACCTGGCATATGCACTCACAAGATTCAACTAGTCAAGGACTATAAATCGATTATTAAATACCAAAGACGTCTTAACCCACCGATGCAAGAGGTTGTGCGCAAGGAAATTATCAAGTGGTTAGATGCATGTGTGATATATCTAATTGTTGATAGTGAATGGGTGAGTTTGGTCCAATGTGTTCCAAATAAGGGAGGTATCACTATGGTCTCGAATGCTAGCAATAAGTTGATTCTTATGAGGCCAATCACAGGTTGGAGGGTTTGCATGGATTATTATAAGATCAATGCATCAACTAAGAAAGATCATTTCCCTATGTTATTCATGGATCAGATGCTAGATTACTTGGTAGGTAAAGGCTGGTATTATTTATTTGATGGTTATTCGGGCTACAGCTAGATTTCTATTACTTCAGATAACCAAGAGAAGACAACTTTTACATGTCTATATGGCACCTTTGCATTTAAAAGGATGTCATTTAGATTGTGTAATGCACTGACAACATTCTAGAGATGCATGATGTCCATCTTTTTAGATATGGTGGAAGACACTATCAAGATTTTTATGGATGACTCAAGTGTGGTTAGAGATTCATTCAAAAAAAATTTGTCGTATTTGCATGATGTGCTTCGGAGATATGAAAAATATCATCTTGTGCTGAATTGGAAAAAGTGTCACTTCATGGTATAACATTGTGATTTCTTGTGAAGATTTGAGATTTGTTGTTCTTCAATATATCATTGCATGTGTTAAATTATGCTATTCTATAACATGATTTCTTCATCTACAATGAACATGAGTAGCTAAATTCACAACTAGGTTGTGGGAATCATGAACAACTAACAAAGTAAAAATTGGATAATTTGTACTACTTGAAAAGTGTGCATGTGTGTATTAATTATCTCTTCGGTTTGAATGCTTTTTAATGGTGGTCAACATTGGAACTCGCCTAATTCTTACTTACTAGATCAAGGGAGTAATGAATTGGATAAGGGATAATTAACAGGATTTGATGTGATTACTCTCATCTAATCTATATGAATAGATCAAGGGATGGTTATACTGGGATAAAGGGAAGGGCTAGTAAGGCAATATTGTAGGGATAGATCAAATCACATGGTGAAATTTGCTTGATGCTTGGATCAAAGAGATAGGTAAACATAAATCCATTCTATATGCTACGCACTAGAAAAAGTTACTATTATCTGGCCATACAGAGTTAGGGATTCATAGGGAACACAATACCCTAGTTACTTCTTTCACTGACTTCACAATACTTGCACTTGTCAATCTAATTCTAGTGTAGGTTTATCTCTTGCATTTTACAAATTCTCTCCCCCTTTGGGAAATAAGTAAATTAATTCAATCTGATTTCTCATAATTATCACAAGTCAAGACCTTATTCTCTGAAATTGACCCTAACCATTGTTAGGTTCTATATTTTTGTCAACGATCGCTTATACCTTGAATTGGAGGTATATTTTTGGTGTGATCAACAATATACTATATGAGAATTAATCACCTATTTTTGTCAACGATCGCTTATACCTTGAATTGGAGGTATATTTTTGGTGTGATCAACAATACACTATATGAGAATTAATCACCTTTTCTATTCTAAAATCTTTTTTAAGCAAGCAATTTTCGATGAAGTTACTAGTTCTTCTTTGCTCTTGAATATCATTCTCCTATAAAAATCTATTTCATCATTTTGAACATTGCTCGACTATGATGATTGAGAGTTGGCCACATTAATGCTCCCAATAGTAGGTGTAGGTGTAGAAATTTGGTCCTCCCCAAAAGCTGCATCATCCACTTCATCTCCACTTTTATCATGTGATTTTCCCCCCCCCCCCCCATCATCCAATTCATTATTTAACATATCTCATTGGTTGTTCTACCTTTTCTTTCTCTATGTGTTTTTTTGACCACACATACTCTTAATTTGGCCCTAACTATATCACTAAGATAAGCACACAATTCGTTTATCTTAAAAGGTAAGATCATCTGATTTTTAAAAGAACTATACCTATGACTGATGACAAGATATTTTGATAGATAATTTAGGCCATAATAGTGGATGATTAAATTCACAAAATCATTATACAAAATATTTTTTTGGATAGTTATCCTCTAACATGTTACCATCCTTTCAATGCTAAATGATCATTTGTAATTTTTGATTCATTCACCATGATAGTCAACCTTTATTGTTACTGATTACTCCATAAATGGTACCTGACAAAATTTATTTTACAAATAGCTAATAATAATGATAGTATGGTTTATCAAAATAGAGTGAGAAGATAAAGCATCTAGCTTATGCTGATGACACCATTATATTTGTTAAAGCAGATAGTTCTACCTTGGAGCTACTCATGCAAACTTTGAAGCAGAAAATATCAACAAGGAGAAGAGTGTCGTCTATATTTATCATAAAGTTGCATATGCTGATATTAGGAGGGTGGAGGAGTATATTGGTTTCCACATAGGGAAAATTCCTTTGGCTTATTTGGGATATCCAGTGAGTTAGAGAAAGTCACACTTACAGATCTTATTAAGAAAGTCCAATATAAGTTACAAACTTGGAAAGGTTCTTTCTTTTAGTGGTGAGGCTATTTTGATCAACAGGGTATTATAGAGTATTCCTATATACCAACTATTTGGAAGTATTCCTCAAAAGTCTGTCTTGTATGATATTCATAGAATCTTTGCTAGATTCCTATGGAATTTTAAAGAGAAGGGTAGAAATAAGTACTGGATTTCTTAAGATGATGTATGTTTGCCTAAAAAAGAAGTCGGCCTAGGCTTTAGGTCTCTTTTTGAGGTTTCCAGAGCCTTATTTGCTAAAGTTTGACAGGGTTTCAAACCCTAAGACAAACTTGTGGTCTAATTTTATTTGGAATAAATATTATAAGAGGCATAGACCACAGGTAGTAGAATGGAATGGGGATCCCAAACCTGGAAATACATATTATGGGCAAGGGATTTCTTTGAACAGGAAATTTGATGGTAGACTAACTGTGGCCATACGAGTATTATGTATGAAATTGGACTCAGCTTGGGGCATTATATTATTATCACGATCCAACCTCGTGGGCCGTGACTTGTGCCCGAATTGGACCCTCAAATGTAAATACCAAACCAGACACAAATGCAAACCAGGTTATACTTCCAACAGATATCTTATTTAAAGAAATTTTGACAGAGTTTCCTTTGTTTTACTGACTACCCAAACCCTGCATACAGAAA
>DF360545.1:28844-45807 GCA_000787875.1 Solanum virginianum
GCTATATTAGTGGCATATACAACAGCTCCTTTGATTCAGGTACCCAACTACTATTTTAAAATAGGGTTGCAAAGTTATTGAGCAAACAAGAACATCATGAGAGACCTGACAATCCAACTATGACAAGCTAAGGAGCATCAACCATCTACAATCGCTGGTATAGTCATATGTTACTCAAGTAGTGCAAATGCCCTCACTTAAAAGAAGTCGTCCCACTCACTCAAAAAACATTTAGAATTCAGGGACTGAGAAAGCATTCTCACTCTCACAATTGAAATTCAATGCATACCGACTAACACCATAGGCTTTCCTCTATACTCATCTTCTCACAAGGTGATAAAATGGAGTTAGATCACTTTAGGACTTACAGGCTTGTAACATAGGTTCAAGCTGCTTTGGTATGGTGCTTTGGGCAAGTAGTGACTCAAAGTTATCCTTGAACCATATTTACCAACACTTTTACTTTACTAATCCAACCCATTTTTAATCTCTCCACCCTGATTCTCCTATTATGAACTTTTCTCGAGTGCTTTCTTTCTCTTTTTCAATTTTACATCAATTTCAGACTCATTTTTGCTTTCTTTTTCTCAACGCAAGGCACTTTTTTTTTCTTTTTCTTTAGTTGATTCATGCTTTTTCATTTCTTTCTTGATTTCCCAACTAACCACCTTATTATAATTACTTTACCATAATAAGGGCCAACCTTAACTTAGGCTCTTAGCCTCAGGTGAAGTGCACAATATCTGTGCCTCAAACCAGGGCCACCAACTGCAGCCACCCTCAACTTAGGCTTTTGGCCTCAGTCAAGGTTCACATGATGCCTCAAACCAGGGCCACTAACTGCAGCCACCCTCAACTTAGGCCTTTGGCCTCAATCAAGATTCACATGTTCAAGGATAAACCAAGGCCAGTATCAAGGCATTTCATCAAACAAGGTTAAGCTAGCAAGGTATCAAGAAAGAATGAGTACATGATAAGCTCAAAAGTTTAGAACAAGGGATTCCCTCACTCATCTAGTGGGTCGTTTAGGGTAAAAGTGGTTTCACTCAAAGAACAAAGGCCTAAGATCCTTTCCATATCCACCACATCACCAAACCAACTTTAGAGTAACAAGGCAAGTTTTGGGTCCATATAAGATGCATGAATGCAGCAAAATAAGCTCACAGCACACAANCATAGATAACACTACTATGAATTTACCCATTATCTACACTACCTAAACATGTCAGTTCAACAAAAAAGTAAACATCCACAAGAAAAAAGAAGCACGGCAAGAAAATCTTGGGATCAAAAATTGGGGAAGTTATGTATTTGAGGGTACTCAGACTTCACCTTAATCCATAACTTCCACCACCCCCACCAAAATGGGATACTTTGTCCTCAAAGTAAAAACACAAACTTAAGATGAGAAAATAAAAACATAACATAGATATATAAATATTAAAAAGTAATAATTAACAAAACTAATATCAAAAACCAAACATAAGAACATTATCCAACAAAAACATCCAAAAACCAATAGAAAAAAAAAACAATATTGTCTAACATAAGGAAAAAATATCCATAAGACAAAGTAAGAGCTAGGGTAAAAAAGGGTCAAACATCATGGTGCATCAAGCATCGGTCTTCGGCTGGCCTGTGGGGTCCTGGGGCTGCCTCTCCTCTGCAGCAATGTTGGAAGTACCCTCTCCAGGTGGGGTGTCCTACACTCTCTCTCTGAATTGCCTCCAATAAAAGCGACTCATGTACCACTTCCTCAGGTATGGGCTCCTCCTCTTGTCTTGGCTTCTTTGGGGTCGGTTCTAGGTTATCACTCTGATCAAGGGGCCTCTTTCCATGGGTATCTAGACAGTCGATGAGCCAATCAAATGCCTCATCACCTACCGACGCTACCTCTAGGGCTGGAACAAGAGTTGCCAACATTTGTAAAAAGTCATCCTTGAACTTGGTCAACTCCTCCGTAACTACACTCGTGTCGGCAGGCCTAGCTCTCTCAAGCCTCTTATGGACTCTAGGCTCAAATACATTGACCCGAGCATCCACCGCTCGGACTCTCTCATCAACTAAATCTAGGGAAAATGCCCTCATCCCCTTCTCGGAGTCTTGAACAGTTTGATCAATCAATGGCTGGACCCATGCTGACAACTCCCGTAGCCTGCCTTCTACTATAGCCACCCTGTGTAATAAAGCATAAAAAGCAACAACAGAGAAAAGAGGGTCAACTTGTAGAGTAGATGCTGCTGGTGCTGGAGGATGGTGTAGACTCAATCTTAACCGCTGGTGTGGGCTCTGCAGTGGCCGGAGTAGTGCTGGTAGTAGCTAGAGGTGAACCTGGCATCTGAGGCTCTATCAGAAATAGCTCTGGCATATGAGGTAGGATAGCTCTCTGTAGGGCTATTGGGTTTTCATTAGCCTTAATTAGGTTGGGGTCCATCGTATGCAAAGCCTCTATATGAGGGTCCAGGTGGAGAGAAACCCGTACACCAGCTTTCTTGCATAATCTATGAATCAGAATAGGGAATGGCAATGCTTGATGAGTGCGGACTGCTAACTTATGGATTTGTTCTGCCATAACATGAGCCCAGTCAATTTCATACCCTGCCAAGATGTTCACCAATAATATGGCCCTCTCTAATATGATCACATTATCTATGAATGTGGGCCTGATGTGCACTCGGATAATAGACCAGCAAAACTTTGCCCTAAATGAGAGATGGACCTCCAGAATATGCTTTGGCATGGTCTGTAACCCATATCATCTCAACAACTTCCTCGCAAATTTGGCCCGCTATACACCTCAATAACTCTGTTTTTAGCCCGGCATCATTCTGATTAACTGTTTTCCTCATATCTGCCATCTTATGATCATATTCTGCTATGGAGTGTGGGGCTTTATAATTAGGTCTGACTTGCAACCCTTTGAATAGTCTCTATTGAGAAGTCGACAATCTCACCCCTGACCATGACTTCACTCAACCGTGGTGCATTAATGGGCTTCATGAGCCTCAAAAGGTTACCACGTATAGTAGCATAGTAAGAAGCATAGAATTCTCGGACCAGGTAAGTGGCATAGTTTCCCAGCACTTGTGATACCCATCCTAACCCATGGTGGTCTATATCAGCTTCTAAACCTAGCACACCTGTCAATCCTGAGTCTTTCAACCTTGCTTCCTCATGAAATCTCCGCACTGCCCTCCCTCAACTCTTAGGTTCCAGTCCTTTCTCATAGATCTCTATCATTCCAAGAACACACCATCTTGTGTTTTGCGGGTCGGTGGAGGTGACGGTGTAAGCAGAATTAGTTTGCTGTGAAGGAGCGGTCTCTTCTGCCTGAGCCTAAGACACTTCAAGAGAAACAAAATCAGAAGTAGAGTCATCATCATCTGACCCGTCTTCTTCACCCTCCTCATCAGACTGGGAGGTGTTGTCCACTTCCATCGGTATTCTGGTTGAGTGCGATTGTGGTAAGGGCACGTTAGTCTCAGGGTTAGGGTGCACATTCATCTCTTCAATTAATTGCTCATCCTCGGAGGACTCATCTCTTAGGCGATTACCAGAAATAGAGGAAGCATCCCTTCAACCTCTTAAAGACATTATCTCTGAAAAATTGTTAACATGTTAAAACATGAGTCCCATGATGTTCTGTTTCAATCAAACAAGTAACAAATAAAACAAAGTACACTAAGATAACCTAACTAAAAACAAACCGAACTAGGTTCAGGGCTGCAGATACGAGGTGTAAGTACGATTCATAGGACAACCTATGAGTCATATAGTAGCCTCATAACAATAAGGTAACTCAAAGAAATGTATTCTAGAATCAGGTATCAGACACAGGTACGACTCGTAGTGCCACTACGAGTCGTAGGTCGAGTTCATATCTTATTTCAGAGACATTTTGAGGGTTTAGATCAAGGCCACGAAACCACCACTATGACTCGTAGCAAGGGCTACAAGTCGTAGGTAAGTTTCACATGGATAATGTTAAGGCATCTTAGGTGACTGATGCTTACTATAAAGTTCCACTATGACTCGTAAGGCAACCTACGACTCATAGTGGGTTCTCTTAGCAGAAAGCAGCGAGCACCAAGGGTGCCTCCAACTTTTCCACAACGACCAACAATTAATCAGAAAGCATCAGAGTTTACACACACATAGATATAGGCGACACTACAGCAACTTAAACACTCTTCATTATCAATCATCTCAAAACAAAGCATGAATTAACCCCTTTCTGGGCAAAGCACTTCTAATAGTAAAAACATCAACGCACATTAAAGGAGATACACATGAGCAGATGACCCCAAGAAAATTATAACACCCCCAACCCAACAGTTTCAAACCCACGTGATCTTCATAATGATCCATAAAATACACAACAAAAGCACATTGTCAAAGTATTAGATATCAAAACCACAAAACAAGAACAAAATTCAAGACTCAACCCTTTTTACAAAGACATAAACAATTGTATACCACATTCTTCTTACTATCACAGGCACTATTGCATGATTATACTAATTATGATCCCGAGGCCTTCATTCAATCATCCATAAGACAAGGATTTTTCAGAGACAAACCAAATTTAACCACGAGAACTTAACAGATGAATGTGTGAATGTATGATGAGAAGAAGAAAAACTGGAAAAATTCTTGGTGCACAATTCACTTGCTGGGGAGTTTTTAGTGGGTGAAAGATATAAAAATGAATGAAATAGTGAAAGAGAATGATCAGGGGAGCTATAAACTGAAAAGGAACGCTTCATGAAGGGACATGAAGAGCCAAGAAATGTTGGTCTCTTAATATTCAAAACGTTCTGCCCTTTAAACTTCTACAGATTGGTCTTACGAGACCCCAGCTATAAGTCGTATGAAGTCATACGACTCGTAGGTCCCAATCTCATAGTAGACCCAATACTTAGGAAAATTACTACTTTATACCTGAGCACTAGGAACCCTACTTATGACTCGTAGGGGACCTTATGAATCATAAGGTTGGCTCATAGTATGTGTGTCAGCTTCTGGTACTTAATATTTCCTTCTACGAGGCATGACGACGAGTTGTAACATGCACTACGACTCGTAGGCCTGCTCATAGAAGCTGCATCCAAGCATAATTTTTCCATTCTTCAGCTCTTGGTTTGTACTTACAACCTATTACTCAAAATACACCAAAATGCCAATTGATACAACTAGTTTAAGGTCTTAATAATCACAACACGATATAGAATTACCAACCAATAAGTTAACTACGATAAAATGTCTCAAAATAAATCAACACATAAAAGATGTTTGGGTTGCCTCCTAAGAAGCGCCTTGTTTAACGTCGTGGCTCGACTATGCCATCAGGGATAATCAGACTTCTCTGCGAGTTCCATCTCTGCTCCTCATACTCTTTCTTTGTTCATCTTGCACTGTATCTTGTTACTCAGCAAGCTGCTCTATCCTATCACCAAGACTTTGCATTGATATAGTTTGTTGTTCCACTTTGTAATTACATTTGAGGACATCAAACTTTATCTCCCTGACAATGTCATCTTGCTCATTCACCTTGATCAGGACTTGTTCAAGCATATGCTCAATCTGGGTTAGTTTATCAGTGATACAATGCTGGTGGGGTAACCTTGTCCAATGTGCTACATTTTTGCTTTTGGATTTACTAGAGGCTCCCGCAGATGCACTAGTAGTTGGTCCGGCTTGCCCTTGAAAGGGTTGGTAGACTTGGGTAACTGCCGATAGCTTATCCATAATGTCAATGATCTAATTAAATGGTCGTCTTATGAATTCCCAACAGTCCCCTCCAAAAAATGCGTTAGCCTGCCCTTGTTGTTCAAAGGCTAATGATCGGTAGAAGCTAGCCGCCAATTCATCATCAATAAGACCATGGTTCTGATTTACTGCCAAGGACTGCTTGTATCTTTTCCAGACCACTACCAAAGGTTCTTCTGGCTTTCTTTTGAAATTACAGATGTTGTTCTATAGCTTCTGCTTGTTGGACTCTTTATAGAAGTTCATAAGGAAGACTCTTGTACTTCCCCTAGTTAGAGCAAACATCAGGTGGGAGAATTGAACACCATTCCGAAGCTTCACTCTGGAGAGTCATGGGGAAAACCTGAAGAGCCATGGCCTCCCAAGCAAGATGTCTTGTCCCCAGGACTCCCCTCACTGTTTGAGTGAAATTTGTTGATAGATTTTGGGATTTTCAGACTCTTGCCTATAAAATAAAGAGGGCCTCTGCAAAGTTTCCAACAAGTCATTTGCAATGTAAAACGTTTGCTCAGTCATAGTGCCAGCCAACCTGCACCTAAAATCAACTAACAAAAACAAATAGAAAAGGCAAAATACATGAGACTCTAGAAATAAACACTAGAACTAACTAATAGTGAAATCGAATTAAAACCTAGTCGTATTCCCTGGCAACTACACCATAATTTCTGACCTGATGTTCATGCTCTAATAAGAAATCAATCATTGTCAGCAATTAACCTAACCAAGGTTAGGATCGAATCCATAGGGAATACAGGACTTGATTACCAGATTTCACCACTAATCATTTCCAATATTTATGACTACAATCTCTAAATGGGGGGAGGGGGGTTTTGTATTTCAAAAACAAAATAAAACTACTAACTATAACGCAAGGAAACACTCAATTTTAGGGACAATGTAGGAATTGTGTTCCCCATGGTTCGTCGACTTGATTACCCTAGAAAACATAACTACAATTGGTGATTTGCATGCAGGACGGTAACTTAGGTTCTTCCAGCCCTTTTGTGGAGGTGAAGGTCGAATTTCACCATGGCGCTTGTTTGGCTACCATGTCGTGCCAACTAACCATTACCTATTATCCCAACTTATGTGAAGGTGAAGATCGAATTTCACCGTGGTGCTTGGTCAGCAAACATGGTGTGCCAACTAACTGTTACCCATTGTCCCAGTCAACCTCCCCTTAGTCAGCTTTGGTTGATTAGACGAGAACACATCAATCGAATCTTGTCATTTACTTTCCTTTTCCTATTTGTCACTACCTTGGTCGGGATCATGATAGTAGACGGGATTTGGTGTTTGCCACCACCAAAAAACAATAAAAATGAAGAAAAATAGATAACACATGCAAAACCTCAATCATAGAAATGCAAGAAACCTAGGTCATCTCAATGTCAACTACCCATGGTTCCCACAACCCCAAGTTGTGGGTGCTTAGCTACTCATGGCTAAGGCAAAACACACAAGAATACATATAATAGACATAGTTGAGAGTTTTACCAATAACAATAAAGAGAATAGGCACCACAAATTGCAAACCCACAAGCTTGATTGATCAACAATGAGTACAAGGCAAGATTTGCAATCCCCAAAAATGGGTCTTCCAAAAGAGAACAATAAAACTAATCTAAATAACTAAGAAAAGCTTCAAAATGTGGTTCTCAATAGTCTACTGGTCGAACTCTTTGCTAAAAACCTAACTTAAACTATATATAGTATTTACAAAACAACCCTAGAATTTAAACAGAAAAGACAGCAGGCAGCTAATAAGTTACGCAGGTACAACTCATAAGATGACCTACGAGTCATAGTTGGGGTCTCGTATTAGGTTCTTGGCATCTTGGACTAAACTGGTATGACCCATAGGTACGAGCCATTGCTTGAGCTATGCCTCATATGTTGGTCTCGTAGTCTTGGTCTTCAGTTTTTGGTCCAACATCTTGGCTCTCTGATTCTTGCTGTGAGTCTACCTATACGAGTTGTAGTGTGACTTATGACTCGTATGATGGCCTCGTAGGGTGACCTTCGCTTAGCAGACTTCTGAATTTTATCTCTGATTCTTGCTACGACACCATCCTATGACTCGTATGGTGAGCTCATAAGGCTTATGCTTCAGCACAATCTATAACTTTTCTTCAAAATCATGCCAACCTAACTTTTCTGCAAGATTAATGCAAAAACACATCAAAAGACTAAAAGGTCACTTTAAGAACTCACAAAATCCCTTATTTCAGGCACCAAATATGTTGTATTTTAACAGCACATCAGGGAGACAGATAGCATCCTGAGGTGTTCATGAGGATCCTCATGGTGAAGTCCTCCAAACAGTCCCTTCAGCTGGAGGAGTTGCAACATAGTGCTTGTTACATGAAAGTTAACTCTTCCAGCCAATGGGGGTAGTCAGATAGCACCAGTGCTTCCCACTTGGTCCCAGTTAACCCTGTGGATATCATTAGCGTCTCCAATATTATCACCATGGATGCTCCTGTTGTCTTCCATTTTAACACCTATTCTTCAACAGCAAAAACAATAAGAAAGTAGTAAAATAATTCTAACTACAAGAACAAAGTTTAATAAATACTTCAGTCATAAACTCGCCGATTCCCTAGCAATCGGCAATGGTGACATTTTTTATGTCGCTCAACCTGACTAATCAAAGGAAGCAGGGGCGGTCGTCATCAGCATAATAATCCAACTTTAGAGGTTGGGGTCGAATTCCACTGAGAATTGTGGTTCACAAATTGAAGTGGTTCATGGACGAAGCAATTGTAGGTTCTGGAGGGTTACAATAACTAAAATCAAGATTCAACTACACAATATCTAATCAAAAAATTAAGAGAGATGTTGAGAATGTACAAATATGGGAATCGATTAACTTACTAGCTATGAATATTTCACTAATTGAGTTAATAATGAGTGAATAGGCTAGGTTGCTTATAACTGATGTTCAGTTACAACACACGAGTGATTCATATGATTCAATTACGATATCATACGTAAACAGTCAAGGATACACTTGGCCTAAGAAGTCTCAGCAAAACCCCTAAAATCTTAGCCATTGAATCATAGTTATGGACTTCAACTGAAACCCAAGAAGGTTTTCAGCTATTACATCCACTTCACACTCTAATCACTCTAACTAAAGTAATAATTAGAGATTTAAATTAAACCCAAGTTTGCAACCTTGAAATTATGATTAAACATAAGAATGGATATAAATTCACTCAAATCAATAACAATAAAGCCAAAATATCAAAGACCCAAAAGATAAATCAAGAATCTATATCATTAGCACGCCTCCAACATGGGGGTTTTAGCCACTCATGCTAAAAATTATAAATTCAATACCAAAAATAGTTGTTGAAGTCATGGGTAACAAGATTGAATAGAGAATAGTTGATTAACGCCAGCAGATCTCCTCAAGTTTTGCTTCCCAAGAGCTTGAAACTCTATCACCCCTTTTGTACTCTAAAGCAAGGAATATTCTATGTAATACTACTCTCTCTATAAAACTAAGAATAATGATATGTATAACGTCCTTTCTAATTTACTTAAATAGTTTGTGCAAAAGTATAAGAGTTTGTGCTCCGAGTTGCCATTCGGCAGTCAAGGCCGGCCATCGTCTAGCACTCTAGTGATGCGCCTAATGTGCACTTGACCGCTTTCCTCTACATCCTCTTAAGGCTTGTTTCTCTGCAACATTGGACGATAGTTCTTCACTCTGCCGATATAGTTGGGTGATTCGCCCGAAATTCCTCTCTCACTACCTTCCTGTCATGGTTTTGGGGCTTTGATTTCTGCAAATTTAGGTGGTCTCTTGAGTCATTCGGGGGTACGGAAATATGTTTGGCAATGTCGATTCTAACCGCCTTCCTAACTTGGGTTTGAACCTTGGTTGCTGCAATGCTAGGCGGTCTCTCTGAGTGTTCAGCGGATCGCAGAATATGTAGGCGACGCCACTTTTCTCCGCCTTTTTGAAACTTTTGCTCATTTTTCAAGATTTGTTAAGTATTGTCTATTTGTGCACTTTCAGTTCCAGTTCCTGACACAACACATGCATATTAGTTAGAGATTGAAAATAATAGTACATTGAGGATAATATTTCTTTGCAAACTAGCCCCAAAATGAGTTTGAAATATGGACTCATCAATAGTAAATTAAGTTATGCAATAAAATTTAGAAAAACTTAATCCAACAAAGGTAAGGCGTCTGCTGCAACTAGTAAGGCATATGTGGGAACATCTAATTAGTTGCAACACCTAAGTAGTTTGTTGCAACATCTAAGTCGTCTATTGCAACATGTGTTTATCTCTTGCAACAAATGAGTTACCTGTTGGATATAGTTTAATCTTTTATTGCAACATATGACTATTCTATTAGATATAGAGTAACCATTTGTTGCAACATATGATCATTCTGTTGAATATAGCTTAATCTTTTGTTGTAGTATATGACCATTCTGTTGAATACAACTTAATTTTTTGTTGCAGTATATGACCATTCTATTTGATACAACTTAATATTTTATTACAGTATATGACCATCCTATTGGATACAACTTAATCTTCTATTGCAATGGATTATTAACATGTTGCAACAGTAGATTAAGATCTTGAAAATGCAATTGTAAATCATTACAAAATATGCAAGTATACCTAGATGAATAATTGAATCAAAGCATTATTATTTATTGCTTTACTTACCAAATTGAAGTAATCCCCAATGATGTAGATAAAAAATCAAATCCAATAATTGATAAATAGCTTAACAAGAAGAAGGAGGACGAGGAGGACGAGGGCAAGGAGGAGGACGACGACGACGAAGACAAAGACGAAGACGAAGAGGAAGAAGAGGAGGAGGAGGAGAATAATGTCGTTTTTCCTTTTCTGTCAAGATATTGGCTCCCTTTTTTTCCTCCATGTTTAGTTAATAACTTTAGGACAACTCCACACATTCTTCAAAATCCCTTAATCCTTAATTACATAATTGTCACCTACACTCAAATAAAATAACTTGAGTAACTATAATTTAATTTTAAACTTTTTTGTCAACTTTAATTCGAAATCCCGAGTCAGCAACTACCAAGGAGAAACAACTATTTAATTCATTTATTTATTTTAAAGTTAGTTTGTCAAACTACTTTTTAATTAGAAATTTAGTTGAGTGATTTTTGATACAAAAGTCTAATTGAATGATATTATTGATACAAAATAAAGTTTAATGACTTTGCTAGAAAAAATTTCAAAGTTGATTGACATTTTAAGATATAACCACGAAAGTCTTTGAAAAAGGAACAAAATAATAATAATAACAATAACAACAACAACAATAACAATAATAACAACAATAATAACAATAGCAATAATAATAACAACAATAACAATAATAACAATAACAAATATAATAACACTAACAATAGCTATACGATAATAATACCTCCATCCAAGTTTTGCTTAATCACACTGACCTCCCTCGTAATTTATAATATTATACTCTCCCTTATTTTAATTTTCTTGTAACAATTCTTTAAATTTATTTTTATTAATATGAAAAAGTTATAATACGACAAATTTACCTTTTTCTAACATGAAAATCCTTTAATTAATTAACTACATTATGAATATCATTTTTAGCTAATTTTTTAACAACAACAAAACATAATTAAGGGATAAAGTAAGAAATGTCAGTAAAAAACACACAATTTACAATAAAAGAAAGTGGCTGAACTTCATATGGAATAAATGAACTTTAAAATGCCTTTAAAAACCTTTGACATTGAATAATAGGCTAAAAATGAAATCATTAACTCTGAAAATGAATTTATAAGCTTTAAGAGAGCTATGAGGCTTTTGTTGCTTTTATATGTCCCTATAAGATAATAATGGTAAGTAAGTTACCAGCAAGTGCTTCTAAGGAGCTCAATTTTTCTCTTCGACTTTGCAAGGGAACCAAGTCTTTTACTATTAAAAAGATCGATATACATAAACTTAATTAATCAATAAGAGATTTTAATGTCAATTACAACTTTTTACACTAATAAATACATCTAAAAAAATTGTACAAGAAAATTAAATTAGTAAACCATAGGGAAGGTCAGTGTGATTAAGCAAAACTTGAAGGGAATTTTCCCTAATAATAATAGTAGATACTAAATAAATAAAATTTAAAGCTAAATGACCATTTTATCTGCAGCAAAAAATTAATGAACCCAAAAATGGAAGGGTTCTGAATTTAGAATTTCCTCTAACACCAGAGAGGAAAAGAATTCACACTTGCGCTCCAGTGAAAAAACTACAATCACATACAAATGGACTAACAAGAATATGGCCATTGGAACAAACCTCCAATGCCTTTTGCTATTATCTCCCTAACAATCAATTAAGCTTTACAATGATTATGTTATTAGAAATATATATATTTCATCTTACAAATAATGAAAAACAAACAAACAAAAAAGGTACTCCTGATCACAAAATAGAATTGCACAAAGCATGGATCACGAGCAATTTTGAGAATACTCACATTATGGTGCAGTTGCACTTGGATTCCAGCTTTGGAGGATTCAAGCTGTCACCTTTAATAGGAGCTCCAACAATGCGAGTTGTGGATTTGTCCGTTTTCTCATCACTTTCCGTGTTGGTGTTGCTTTGAGGAGGTTTTGCGTCCACATCCATCTTCTGCCTAGCCTTTTGAGAGGACTTAGAATTACGTCTACCTGAGATTCTACCACGAGGATCCCTTCTGTCAGAATTCCCTTTGCCCACTATAGTCACTGTGGGCGTCAGAGCTAGCATTACTGCTACTTCAGATGGAGGAGTTTCTGGAAATTATAGAATGATCTCTGGTGTTTGCAATTCCAGCGTAGAAGGTTGAACTGGGGACACTTGCTCGATATGCTAGGTCATGTACAATGGAGCTACAAAACAGTATTGTATCAGTAGCTTCTTCTAGTGTCAAGCTTCTTGGCTTGTTACGTCCTTGCCCCTCCAGTGTAACAGTTGATTCTTCTGTCACAAGAGATGAAACTTCAGACACAAAAGAGCAAGCAAGTGAATGTACACACCTTATACTTTTAACGAGATTGTAGGCTTGATTCTATGTCATTTCGTTCAACAGTTGAAACGCATCCCTAAAGGGAAAACTTTAACCAAAAAAATGCATAATTACAACACAAGAAATATACATACCAAGAACAATGTCCTTGTGATCCATGGAATCAGCTTTGTCCACAGATGCTAATATTTCATCGCCATCACCAGACGCTGCATTCAAGGACTGATCATTTAATTCATCTATGCTGCTCTCCGAGTGCAAGGAGCAAACATCAGATTGTAGATCAAGAGAACCCACATGACCATTTCTCAATTTCCAGTTCAGATATTGCATGTAGTGAGCTCTGATTCAAAGAATCCACAATCTCCACTTTATCAACCGAAGAATTTGACATATCTTCCTCAATAGGACGAGTTTCAGAAATCAAATCACGAGGTTCCACATTCACAGAATTGTCGGAGTTATTTGCCAAGTTTTCACAATCCATATATGAACTGGACTCCTCGAAATTTGCAACTGATGGCATGGATCCTGTGTGATCCACTGACTTGGAGGCAACTCTACAATTATCATCTCTCTCAACATCAGTGCATAAGTTATCCACTTTTGTATTTTCTCCATGCAGCAGGTCTTCTCGATCAACATATGCTACCTCAACATTCTTTTGCAAGTGGGCAGAAGCAGACGTTTCAAAGGACTCTTCAAGGGAACCGGTCATAATGCTTAAAGTTTGTACAGCATGACTTGAAGTTCCAGACAAGGAAGAGGTGGAGCTCTGGAGCTTTCTATCATTCTGATTCCTATAATTTTCCAAGTCAAGTTTCCTTCCACTTAATTGCCGCTGGAATCGAGTCTCTGTATGACCAGTGGAACCCAAATCAATGGATGATGAAGCAGATGCACTACCATATCCACTGGAGCTTCTCAAGCTGTTGTTCACTGCATCTCTTACATATGATAAATCGTCGTAATTTATATTAGTGGCAGAAAGTGTCCTGTTCTGAACGATGTTCCCCTTCCCACTACTTGATCTATTCAGCAGCACTGAAATACCTGCACCTTCTGTTTTTTCAGCATTCAGAACAGGCTTGGAGGTGATGTCAGCATTCAGAACAGCCTTCTCATCCTCATCAGGACTCAATCTATGATGATAATCCCCTAATTTATTCTTGCCAGTTGCATCTGATGAATCATGTGAATTCCCAGCTGATTCAAGACCATCAATTGATCTGCTTTCTAGGACTGTTGTGGAAGCTTCAGGAGAGTTCTCACCAACTAATGAACTTAATGGGGGTGTAGCACCCAATTGTACTTCTGAATGAACACAATCTGGACAAAGCTTCAGATCTCCATCAAATGATTCAGTGTGATAGTACCATCGACCACATCTAGAACACAGTACAGCTTCTTCTAGAGCATTCATGTGGGTCACACTTGCATTCGAGTTCAAGACTTCCACATCTGCTACCACTTCCAAAGTTTTATCATGTGGACTGCAAATTTTGGAGCCAAGTAGAGAATCAACCCACAGGTCACCATCAGGATCGCCAAGTGGACTGCAAGAGATCCCATCATAGATTTGTTTCCCGAGATCGCCATGTGTAGAATCAGCCTTATCAAGGACAAAAACTTCATCCTGTAAATCAGCATATGTTGTCTTTACTTGATCATTACCTATATCCTCCTGGTTTTGTTCACTTCCTTCAATGTCATGGATGCAGTTGCATTTATACAAAAGAACCTTAGTAATCGATATAAGGGTAAGATGTTTTTTTACAACCGTGGTATCTGGGCCATCTAACTAGCACCAACAGGTATTAGGTAACTCTGTCAGAGCTAGCATTACTGCTACTTGTGATGGAGGAGTTTCTGGAAATTATAGAATGATGTGTGGTGTTTGCTTTTCCAGCGTAGAAGGTTGAACTGGGGACACTTGATAAGAGAGGCCTGAACATATTCTGGGGAGCTTTCCTGTGATCCTACAATACACGGTTGTTGGGGTGGACTTCAGAAACATATTTTCTCAACAAATTGAACAAGAAATTCATACAATATAGCTGTTGCCGGGATGGAATTCAGAAACATATTTTCTCAACAAATTGAAAGAGAACCACAATGTAGTCGTTGCAGGGTTGGACTTCAGAAACATATTTTCTCAACAAATTGAACGAGAAAACCAAACATTCTCCCATGCTGTGATTACTTAGCTGCAATTGAGAGCTTGTATTTACTTAATCAGCAAACCTAAGCACCAAGTTCCTAGCTATAATTTCTTCTATTAAAGTCCAACGCTTTGGTGTTAGGGAAATAGTGCTGTTATAGGATAGCGTTAATTAGTTTGCTGAGGAGTATTACTTGCACTGGACGTGATACAATGGATTAACATCTTAAGTTTTGCAAGTTTGAAGATTTTTACTGGCTAGCCATGCCACGCTCACTTGGTCACTTTCCGGAAAGAAGCAAAAATGCTAATGAAGTCAACAAGAAGGTAACTTGACAACAGGGAAGAATAAAGCAAGTGCAAATGATTAGTGATGACCCTTGTCAAATATTCTGGTCACTTTCTTAGGAGATATGCTAGCTTTTGTTTGGTCGGGTAACACTCCAATAGCAGAGACCACCTGACTCAATTTTAAGTTTAAGGTGACTTATTTACTGCCTCAATGTAAAGAGGTGTGCCTTCGATTACAAGTGAAGCGTCAAGGAACAACCAAATGATGCAGAAACGCCAAAACATTAGTCTGAACACAGTCTATGCCTCACATAAAGGTTTGAATAACAAAACTACGGTTATTTTGTACTGTTACTCTTCCATTCTATGACATATAACTAGTCCTTCAAATAAATTACAGCAACAACCTCTATATATGATTATCCCTGATTCTCTGACACTATAAAGATTCCAGACCCGGAGTTTGAACTAAGAAAATAAATACTCCAGCCACTCCAAAACGAATGACCTAGTTTTACTTGGCACGGAGTTAAAGAGAATAGAGAAGACTTTTTAATCTTGTGGTCATAAATTAAAATTATGTCAAATGTACCAAAATTAATCTTGTGGTTTTAAACATGCCACGTGGAAAGTTCAAATTAAAATTTTGCCAAAAAAGAAAATGGATCATTTTTTTTGAGCCAGATCAAAAAGGAAAGTAGGTCATTCTTTTTCAAGCGGAGGGAGTAATGTAGATCGATCTTTCTTAACAAGGCAAGATCTACTAGCTCAATTAGGAAAACATAACCAATATAAATGTAACATACCCAGAAGTTCTTCATCTTTAGCAGAATTTTAAGAAACTATTGTTAGCCAGACGAGTTAGTTGTTCTAATAAATAAATAAATAAAAATAATAATTAAACTGAACAAATAAAATAAATGATAATTAGAGAAAAAATAGTAAGGCTGTTTTTAGTATGTAATTGTTCTGATTTTCCAAACAATTAACTATGTTTTTAACTTATAACTCATTAGACAATGAGGTTTTCAGAATTTTAATCTAAGAGGGAACAAAATGAGAGTACGATAAGAATGAATTTGTTTCTCAACATCCTATCAACATAATAAAAGAACAAAATTAAGTTTGTTTTCTGATAACTTTTTCTCAAGGAAATTCACTTACTGGAATTCAAAAGAATATTAAATTTAGATACCTTTCCATTTCCCTTTCTAGTAGAGTCTTATTGTAACAAATGACACATGCAAAATGCAATTGCATGTACTTTCCCAAACAAAAAGATGCAGTTGCATTTATACAAAAGAACCTTAGTAATCGATATAAGGGTAAGATGTTTTTTTACAACCGTGGTATCTGGGCCATCTAACTAGCACCAACAGGTATTAGGTAACTCTGTCATAGGAAATTACCTAGTTTTTTTTTTTTGTCTTTGTTGGGATTTGAATTTGTGACCTCAGGCAATGGGTGTATGTAGAATTTTTCATAAGTGGTGTCACATTTTAAAATGAAAACAAATAAATAAAACACAATAATGTTATATTAAAAATGGAACATAATATAAATAAAGCAAAATTCACACATATAACTATAGCTCTCCGCGATGAATTGTCATTTCTAAACACTTCTGTTTTCTATACAAGCCATCAAACAATCACTAAGGAAATCATCACTCATTTGATTTCACAAATCGAT
>DF360545.1:47575-57781 GCA_000787875.1 Solanum virginianum
CTCACATAGGAAGCAGGGCGATCACCCAGTGAAGTACGAAGATTGGGAGGTGCCTCCAAGGAAAATCCTGGAATATTTGACTGCCACGCTCTAATCTTTGGTGATGCAGAGTTTCCTCTACTAGTCTTGACAGGAGAGGTGCCCCTCCGTTGTGATGGAGCAGCAGTACCACTGGAGCCAGTGCTCAGCCTCGGAGGAGTTGGTGTAGAGGACCTTGGAGGAGGTGTTGAGAATTTCTTAGGTGAGGGAGACGGTTTCCTTGTTGGAGTAGAATGCCGCAAATTAGGCGGTGGACTTGAATGAGGTGCTGAAGATGGTCTTCCTCGTGATTGATCAGCAATATAGCTAGACCTAGGAGATGGGCTAAGACGATTCGGACTGGCGCTACCTCTACTACTTCTGTAACTCTTGTCCATCTGCCATTCAATCCATATCAAAGTTAATAAATTTATTGTAATAGAATTAAAACAGAAGTTCCATGTGTTTGATGTGGTTAAGATGCATGTTGTACATTATTTAACTATAATCATCAATACAGTTACCAAAAAAGGTAAACGAAAACAGTTGAATGACTAAAATGCTCACCGTTGATGATCTAGAGATTGAAATGGGTTGGCTTCTAGGCCGGCCCCTCTGCTCATGATTTGTCGGGCGTGTCTCATGACTCTCGTCATCCAAAGAAGGAAAAAGAGGAGTGTCCGGAGGGGTCAATAACCTTTCATCAATAACTCAGCATATTAGATAACATTTCCGGAATAATTCAGCATATTAGGCATGAGGGGTATATTGAAGAACTTACAGCATCTAACCTGTGTGCTAAAAAATGAATGTCTGAAGAAAATAAGAATGCATTTCTTCTTTCTAAAATTTTACTGTATACTTACATTGAACAAGCCTATTCTTTCTGGCTCCAAAGCTTTGGATTCATAAACAACGGGAAGTTTTTTTTAAACTAAATTAGAAACATGGATAGAAAGTTTGACAAGCACGTCGCCATTAAGCAAACTTTGCATTTGAGTTCATTTTCAACATATATGTACTAAATGACAAAATAGGGGAGTAAAGCATAAAATGCTTGAAAGATAAACATAACCAACCAGTCATAGTCATTCTTATCGCCTTCCGCATTAAGAAGGTCACTAGTCTCTCCTCGAGCTGGAATTGATATTCCAAGCTTATAATCCGAAAAATACCTCAATTTAGTCGCTGTCACCAAGGAGCAACAAAAGCAATATAGTCAGGAAAAAATTAAAGCAAGAGCATGTTTCTGTGCTTGGCAACAAAATAAAGCTCTACAAGTAATGCATTATCTTACAAAATAAGTCTTCGATTTCATCATTTGATTGAAGCAAGAAATTATCTCTTTCTCTGGTTTGCACCTCATTAAAGAGGGCAAGATCATCATCCTTCTCCCTCAAATGTATCCCACTTTCAAGACTGCGCCCTCTCTTGTGATTTTCTGCCCTGAGCTCCCTTCCAGGAGAGCATCTCATAGCCGGTGAAGGAGGCATTACAGTGTCAGCGTCAGTTTGACGAATACTAACCAGTCAAAATTCCCCCAGGAATCCCAAACTAAAACAGCATATTGTGTCCCCCATAAACAATTAAACCACTCCCTCTCAGCATTCGCCTAGGAATCCAACTTGTGTATTATTTATACGTGTGTCCCCCATAAACAATTAAACCACTCCCTCTCAGCATTCGCCTAGGAATCCAAAAGCTAACTCAAGTTTACACAAAAGTCTCAAAATAGGACTTCAAACTACCTCCGTTGCATACAATGCACACATGCTTGATCCCAGGAAATGAAGACACAAGCAATAGTCCTTTCCACCTCAGAAACTAGCAAAATGATTTCAATTCCAAAATCTAAGGGCGAAAACTGAACATTTAGCCACTCAGTCAACTCTATATAAAATGTTGGCACAGTTCAACTCCAACTACAAAATCAAGCAGGAAGTCCACACACACAAAACAAAAAACAAAAAAGAAATGCAAAATTCCACAAAAAGGTATCTCAAGAAACCTAACCCAATCATGAATTAAATAAAAGCAAGTCAATTAGCAGTCCCCCTTGAGCTTACAGACGCATCAGAATTGAAATTAGAAGAAAGCACTGAAACCCCACTACTCCAATGCACAGCTTGACACCAAAAAGCTTGAAATTTGAAGAAAAATCTGAGCTTGAAAGAAGAAAAGATCAAGAAAGAGTAGAAACACAAAGCTGGATCTGCAAGAATTTGTGCAGATCAGCAAAATGCAGAGATGGGTTGTGGAATAATACACAAGTGAACCCAAAAAAGAATTCTTTTTTTCCTTTTCCAAGAATGCAGATGAGTTGTGGATCAAAACAGAAGTAAACCCTAAGCAACCATTTTTTTCCCAAAAGAAAAAAAGTAGCAACGCTGAATTTGCAGAAGGAGTTGTTGATGATGATGATGAATGAGCAGTGGAACAGGCTTTTGGTTTTAGGGTTGAATAGTAATTTGCTTCTTTCCTTCTCAGCAACAGCAAGCTTTCCTTTTCTCTCTCTCTCTCTTTCTTTCTGCTATCTGATACTTCTTTTTTCCTTTTTTTGTTTTTTTGTTTGTTAAAATTGGATAATTACAGTTAGATAATATATCATATTATTAGCAGCTAAATAGAGATTTATTCTTTTGCTCAATTTGAGGTTATGGTGAAGAGAGAGTTTGATGTTCATGGAAAAGGTGTCAAAAGCCTAACATCACAATTCACACGTGAGTTTGTGGATGTGTTTTTACTACTACCAAGTACAATTCCCTAGGTTCTAGATTACTATTCCTTACATCCTACTACTAAAACTAATGTTTTTCTTTTCTTTATTTTTCATCCGTAATTTTGAATAAGTTTGTCGCTATACTGCGTAAAGAAGGGGTCCTCCTCGAGGGCGGTCATACGCCCAACTCTTCTTGAGAAGGAAATTACTCTCGATTTCCTCCTCATCAACTCTCTATCTTTCGAACCATACAAGGATTTTCAATCTAGCTAACAAATGAAATAGGACCAGGAGCATGAAGAAGGAACAAAGGTAAAAGGAGGGCGACTCCTCTTACTGATCTTGTTGTAGTAGAGGAAGTGAGAGGGTCTTTAGACACTCGACTAAAAGGAATGAAGTTACTCGACTGTAAGGAGAGGAGTAAATTTTTTTAACAGAAAACAGTGATGAATGGGACGGAACTGCTACACTTCAGCTGAAGCTTATGTATTGGAGCAGAGGTGGCAGTTCAGACAGCATCAAGACCAACAACTAGGGTTGTTCATAGAGTAGCTATCTTTCCCTCTCAAGCGGAAAAGACTAGTGACATGTCCGCTCCGGTATGGATGGTTCTTCTCGACAGATTAAGCTACTTACTAGAGTTTGAGTAAAGCTTCGCAGGACCACCTACCACTAGTCTTCGGCCGGAGGGGTTTATTGCACAAAAAGGCCGGGGCGCAGGCTCCCGAAGAGAGAAGCCCAACGAATGTCAGATGCAAAGCCCCGCACCTCATTAAGATCATATTGGCATACTCTCCCAAAAAAGAAAGAGCAGACCCCATTGAAGACGAGAGTGAGGTACAACAAGACCAATAGTTAGTTCAGCTAATCTAGATTCACATCATTAATTTAGATTCACACCACATAGAATCTTATTTAAGGAAAAAATATTTTCTATCAAAAACTTTTTCATATTTAAGACTCGATCTCAAGTTCTCTAATTAAAGAAGAAGCAATTGCATCTACTATACCACATTCTTTAATGGTAAACTTCATGTTTTTCATTCACAATTAAGATATGCCCGAGAAAAATATTTTTAGAACAAAAATTAAAGGTCTTAAAAGAAATTATTGAAAGAAAGAGTAAATGTGAAGAAAAAAATGTCCTTTAATTTTAAAAAATTTATTTATTTTAAACTGTGAAAAAATTCTCAATAATTCACGTAACATGTAATAAAAAGAGTATTTTATTATATGTGTTAATTTGTATTTTAACATTCTTCTCATAAATTTTAAAGTAGAATTTTTAATTTACTATATCATGAATTTATCTATCATATTTGGGCTTTTTTTCAAAATAAACCTTGTGTATTATTTATACGTAACTTCATAAATAAAATATTAAATAAAACTTACTAAAAATTCATAATCAACAGAAAAAAATTATCACTGCAAATAGAGACGTTCTTAGTGAATAAATATAATTTAATTTTGACTAGACTCTTGTCATTTGGTATGCGAGATGAGATGTGTAAAGATATTTCATCGTATTATTTTATTTCGCGTTTTACATATAAGATAATAGCCCAATATTTTAATATAAATTTTGGGATAAAATATTCTTAGAATTAATTGAATTCATAAGCAAATATAGGATAAAGAATTACAAATGTTATCCCAAAATCTCATATATCAAAACACTTCCATTAATTAGCTTTACTTACCATTGAGATTAAAATATTTGTTGATTTCCTGCAGATAAGATTACTCCAATAAAACTTAAAAAGTTTACTTTGAGTAGCTTTTACTTTAGAATTTCTACTGAACTTTCATATTTTCCCATATAAATATATTTAATATGTGTTTCCTTATAAATATATCAAACCTGCATGCATTTTATTTTAGTTACTAAAATAACAAAAGGAACAACGAAAATAAATATCAAAAATGTTTTTAGTAAAATTATGCTACTAGTTGAAGTAATATTTAAGGAAATAATTAATATATTGTATGTTATTTCCAACTCCAATAATCGTTTGTGTAGCTAACTTGCATCTTTATAACATTAAACAATAGCTTTTCTTTTTTCTACCTTGAAGAGTTGGTGAAACTATGTTATGTGCATATCAAATTTGTTTTTGTGGAATTCAGAAATAGAATAATTTTGCTTTAAAAAATGTTTCAAACATTATAACATTTTACATGCAATAAGAATGAGATGAAATACCTTATTGACTATGGGATGAGTCTTTACCAAATTAAAGTTGTTCCTGTCTGTCATAAAAGAAAGGTTTATTTGTTAGCAGTTTCTATTTTGTGAATCACATATTAGTAATATATTATACATAGATATACTTTCATTAAATTAGCTTATTGTATGATCTAATAAAGTACTAAAATTTTGAGCCTTAAAAGCAAATATCTATTAATGTGAATTTATTTTAATTAATTTAAAAACCTTTGGATATAAGGAGACTTATTGAAAATGTGTCTTTTAAACTTGAAAAGACATTTTATAATTTTTTAAATAGAATGGACCCTAAACCAGAAGACAACACTTTATTCTTTTTCTCTCTGTTTTAGAAACAGAACACAATGAAAGCAATTTTTAAGGTTTTAGAACATCAAGTTCTTAAATAAAGTTATTTTCATAGAACAAGATTAGTACCTTTTTCATTATTATGAAATCAAATTTTTGTTTAATGATTTATTTGTGATGTTGGCTGATTTCTTTAAAGTTTTTCAACAAATGATATCAGAACGTGGTTCTTATTAAATCATTAGACATGAAATTTTAATTATTTTTGGGGATCAAATTTAGTGATTTTTTTTTATTTTGCTTGTTTCTTCCTCTGTTCAGACACTGGACGGAATAAGTTTAAATATAATATTTCATTTGTTTTAATTTTTTTTTAGTCTATCTAAAAAGGATGTCTCTTTTGTGTGTGTTTTTTTTTTATAACTTTTAAAATTTAACTTTTCATATAACATTTTATCATAAGATCGAAAAATATTTTTTATTAATATTTAAAATTATTGTTTAATAATAGTAGTATTAAAATTTGAATATACTTTATATGTGTAGTTGTAAAAAGTTTTACATTTGAGAAGTCATCATACTAATATTTAAAAGCATTGTTTAATAAAAATAGTAATAAAATTTGATTGTAAAAAGTTTTGCATTGGCCTTGGAGGAGTGATCTTTTAATAGTAAAAGTGTAAAACATTTAAATAGGGAGAACTAAGGAGCCGACAAAAATTTTGTAAATGAAGTTTCACGTGCCAGGTTTGTGTTGGTTGAAGTTCCACGTGGCAGTGGAGGAGTGATCTTTTAGTAATAAAAGTGTAAAATATTTAAATAGCGAGAAACAAAATTTGTAAATATAGTTCCACATGGCAATTTTTTGTTGGTTGGAGTTCCACATGGCAGGTTTTTGTTGATTTGGTAGTAAAATAACACTCACGCTTATATATATAGGATAGATTAGATAGAAGATATATTAAATAATTATAGTCATATAAATATTAGTAATAATTTATTTTACATCATACTTTTTTTGAAAAAAGTGAAATTATCAATTAAATATGATTATATGAATATTGTGATGCAAGAAGTAATAAATTACGCCACAACTCTAAATTTTGAAGTCTTGCAAGAAATAAATAAATCAAGAGAAATTTTAAATTTAAAACAGAAAGAAGAGAAGAGAAAAAATAAATTTGCTAAAAGGAGGAAAAGGTGTTAGTAATGGATTGCCAAAAAGGTACCATTTATACTACTTGTGGTACAATCCAGTAGTGCCTTGTTGGCTTATAAATAATGATATAAAGAAGATTCACGTAACAATTTCTTACTGATTTGATAGTAAAAAGGAACCACCCCATATATATATTAGATATTAGATATAAACAAATTAATGACGGCAAATGTTATTATTTTTGTTTATTGACAATTCTTAAATTATAATGAAAAGTGTTATATTTGTCAATTAATGGAGGAATTAAAAAAAAAAAAGGGTGCAATTTTGAAACAGTACCATACACTGAAACAAAATAAAGCGGCTCCTTTTTTGTGTTGTTTTGCGGCAAAGCGGCGGCCTGGACTTGAAAAAAAGGAATTGCTACTGTTTTATTTTGTTTCAAGTAGTTAAAAAATATTAGGACGGTTTACACGTATTTCTTTATATCAAAATTTAAAATAAGTTCATAAGTAAATAAATTAGAAATAATATGTCATCAAAATAATCTTTATTGTTTGAAATTTATTCATTTTGAACATGTTATATTTATGTGAAATAATCATCTCAAAAATGATTACTTTGACTAGATTATGGATAGTCATGAATATTTGATATATTTGTAATGCATGTTAATAATATGTCGGTTCAAAGAAAGACATATTATTAGGTTCTTTTAGTAATCGATATTTATGAATTATGTATATAAGTACCACTTACAAGTTATTAGTTATGTCCAAAAATTAAATGATAGGGTTCTGCTAGGTATCTTGAGATGTGCCCACTTTTATGTATGTGTATGTTTAATAAATAAAAATGCACATTTAGTGCTTGTACTAAATTCATGTTGAAAACTAGTCTAATAGCAATGAATATAAATGATTGCAAGAGGTAGTAGATTCGACAATCAAGTCACTTCCTAGAAGAAAAAAAGATTGGATAGAGGCTCCGCAAATAGAAATTTTGAGGTTTCGAGTTTATTGGTGGGCTATAATATTTTGGTGAGCTATACATTTATAATAAATTATTTAATATTACAAATTATTTATTTTTGTTACTTGTATTTAATTTACTTTATCTTCACATATACATGATTTATTCGATTGTTAATTGTGAGCATTATTTATATTATCTTATAGTGTCTTCTATATCTGCAAGTATGAATAACATTTTTATACTTAACGACAGTATTTTATTTTATAGTGTCTTCTATATCTTACAATGTCTTCTTCATTTATTTGCTCAAAATATCACCCTTATGCGACAAAAGTGTCGATTATTATCAATTAGGAAATTGAATACCATAACTTATTATTCACAATTTTCAATTATTATTATTATTTATTTACTAAATTATTGTTGAAAATACAATTCATCTTCCTAAATATGTTAACGCAGATTACTGTAGATTCTTATTTGCTGAAGAATATTACCTTTTGTGATAAAGATGTCAATAATCATCAATTTACAAAATTAAACCTTTTAGAAATAACGAATACATTCTCATTATAAAAAAATGAATGGCATATCAACATGAAGTAAAAATAACTTAAGAAAAATATTTGAATATTAAAGAGATAAGTGTCAAAAATATATTTAAACTATTTTTCTTTTTTTAGTTTCATATTTAGATTATTGGAAGAGTAGTTTCATACTTAACTATCACTTGTTACTTTGAAAAAACACCTCTCTCGTTCATTTCATTCTCACCATTGTGTGTACTACACCCTTTCTTTTATTTTTATTTTTTAAAAAAGCTACATCACTCTCTAATGGATAAAATATTTCACCTTATCAAAAGATAAATAAATTATATATTAGCTAAAATTAAATATTAAAATATTATTATTTCAAAAAATCTATTATAAAATACTTTTCTTATCTCACTCCACCACTTCCTCTCACCTCTACCGCCCTACCCCACCTCCCACTCCGCAAAAATAACCAACATTTTAAAAATTCTTTGTAAAACTTTTTAAGGAAATTCTTACTTTATGCCCTCCTCCCCACCCCGCCCCCCGCCCCCACCCCCCTAAAAATAATAATTTGGATATTCTTTTAACTTTTTTAGAAACAATAATTCTACCCTTCCCACTTAATCCTCCACTTTCATTTTTTTCATATTTTTAGAAAATTATTTTTTACTTGCCACAAGATTTTTTAAATTTTTTTTTATTATATTCAGTACACAAGTAAAAAAATACTTTCTAGAAATATGTGTACATATCTATAAAAAGTAAAAAAATATAAAAATAATTTAGGAGGAGAGGATTAGATGAGGTGAGATAGAATTTTATTTCTTTTAAAAAATATAAATAATATCAATTTTTGGGGAAGGAGTGGAGGAGGGGGAAGTTTGAATTTTTTTAAAAAATATTTTATAAAATAGATTTAAAAAAATAAAAGGGCGGGGATTATTGGACGGGGTGGAGTAGATGACAAAAATATTTTTAAAAAATAATTATTTTTCTAAAAATAATATTTTTGGGAGAATACTAATACTTTAGTCTTTAACTTTTAACAAATATTAATAGTTTATTTAATTTTTATGAAGGTAGAATATTTCATCCATGTGGCATGTGACAAGGTTCTTTTCAATAAAACAGAGAGTGTATTACACACATTGAAGTATGTTTCTCAAACTAATAAGTGATAGTTTAAATATGAAACTCATACACTCAATAGTTTAGATACAAAACACAAAAAAGGAATAGTTTAAGTGTCTTTTTGACATTTATCCCAATATTAAAGCTAAAATTTATTCTAGAAAAAATATTTCATGAATAATGATATATAAAATATGTGCACTAAAACTAATTTTCTTAAGACCTAAGGGTGGTGCACCAACAAGGATGTGAAAAGTACTCCATCCTTAATCAATGACTTGAATTTGATTTCCCTAAGTATGGAGTCGCCTTGTAGAGAAATATAACAGAAAAAAAGTATGATTGGGAAACCTTCTGCAAGCCTAAGATCGCTAACTAAGATCGAAAGATTCAATTAAAGAAGAGGAAGCTAGAAAAGAGAAGAAAGATTTTGGAAATGAGAGCTTTATTATGGAAGAAAACTCTTTGATTTGAGCTTGTTTGTCTTTTGGTTATTTTACAAATATCATCCATATTTATACTTGTCTAGGGATGCTTCTAGAAGTTATTCTAGATACATCTACAAGAAATATCTTTGTAACTTTATCTTCTAACTATCTAATAAAAATCTAGACGATTCTATAATTTATCACAAATATCTTCCTAAAATATGTAATATTCTAGAATATCTAGATTTGTCCTAAATGCAAATATCAAAGATATTACTTTACAAAGTTCTAGAATTCTACAAAATATCTAGGATCTTTTGTACTACCAAAAAATCATCTTTATTTTTCACACTCTCCCTTAAAGTAATTTTTTGAAAACTATCCCGCACTTATCGTAGAAGAACTCAAACAAAACTTTGAGCCATGTGTAATGACCTCGAAGGTCATTTCTGATATTTTTGACCAAATTATCATTTTGCCCTTCCCAAAAGTTGCCTTGAATCATTTTTGGATAAGCCCATAAGTCAAATTTTGAAAATATCGTAAAAAGTTGGAGTTTTGCAAAAGAATGAGTTTTAAAAGGCTTAAAGTTAGAAATTTTGAGTTTTGAAGTCATTTCGAGTTTCGTGTGTCAGAATTCAATTTCGTCAATTTCATTAGCTATGGAATGCTGAGTCTGGTCTAGGGGAACTTGCACAACTAAATTTGGTGCTAAAATG